>JBBGZY010002804.1:0-97530 GCA_037952925.1 Lithobates clamitans | reverse complement strand
GGTGGAACCCTACTCTTTAATCCATACGCCTGGACAATAGTCTGGCGAATCCACCTGGATATAGTTGAACTTGTTGCCGGCTGTCCTTTTTTAGGACCCTCAGGCAAGACAAAAAAGGCAGTCAGTTTTCCGAAAAGGAGCTGACATTTCCAAGTAAACTTTTATCGCTCTCACCACATCCAGTGAGTGAAGCGACCTTTCCTCCCTAGTCTTAGGGTTTGGAAAAAAGGAAGGTAAAATGATATCCTGGTTCAAATGAAAATTGGACACTACCTTCGGTAAAAAATCCGGACGAGGACGCATGACCACTCTGTCCTGATGAAGAACCATAAAAGGTTCCTTGCAAGAAAGGGCGGCCAATTCTGACACCCTTCTAGCCGATGTTATAGCCACTAGGAAAACTAATTTCCTGTTCAATAGGACAAACGGAATATGCCTAATAGGTTCAAAGGGCTGACTCTGTAAGGCTGAAAGTACCAAATTTAGGTCCCACGGACACAAAGGCGGTTTAAGCGGTGGCCTCAGGTGCGTTACTCCTTTGACAAAGGTCCACACCAAAGAATGAGATGCAATTGGTCTCTGGAAAAAAACAGATAAGGCTGAAATCTGTCCCTTAATTGTCCCTAAAGCGAGCTGCAAGTCTACTCCTGTTTGGAGTAAGGCGAGAACTCTTCCAATCGTATACCTACGAGGGTTCCATTTCCTTTTCTCACACCAAGAAATGTATGACTTCCATACTCTGTAATAGATAAATGCTAGAAAATCAGTTTCTAGAGCTATCAAAGTGGACAAGACCGAACCCATAATACCATGGTCTTTCAGTAGTCTGGTCTCAATAGCCAGGCCATCAAATTCAGCGACCGTAAAGGATGGAATATGGGCCCTTGAGACAACAGGTCTGGGCGGCAAGGGAGGACCAATGGTTCCCCTACGGCCAACTTTACAATCTCCGAGTAAGATGATCTCCTGGGCCACGCTGGGGCCACTAAGATCACTGGCTTCCGTTTCTCCCGTATTCTGCGTAGTAAGTGCGGCAGAATCTGGATTGGAGGAAAGGCATATATCAGAGAATACGGATCCCAAGGAACCACTAATGCGTCTATCCCGACAGCCAGCGGATCCTTGGTCCTGGATACAAACCTGTCCAGCTTGACATTGAATCTGGGTGCCAGCAGATCCACATCTAGGGTCCCCCAGTATTGGCAGATCTGTAGAAACACCTCGGGATGCAGGGACCATTCCCCTGGTAACAATTTCTGACCACTTAGGAAGTCCGCCTGCCAATTGTCCACCCCCGGGATAAACACTGCCGACAGAAAAGGCACAGAAAAGGCACATGTTTTTCTGCCCAGGTTAGAATATGATCTAGCTCTCTTAGGGCTGCCCGACTCCTGGTACCTCCCTCGTGGTTGATATATGCCACTACTGTGGAGTTGTCGGACTGGAGTCTGACAGGAAGCCCTCGCAACCTGGATGTCCAGAATCGCAGGGCCAGATGAGCTGCCTGAATCTCTAGTAGATTGATGGGCAGAGTCCTCTCTGTCTGGGACCATACTCCCTGAACAGATGCTTCCTCTAGGACCGCTCCCCTGCCGAGAAGACTGGCATCCGTGGTTACCACTTTCCAGGCTACAGGTGGGAAAGACTTCCCCCTTTTTAAGTTGCTGGTTTTTCACCACCAAGAGAGGTTCCATAGAACCTGTGGAGATAAATAAAATAACATAAAGGAAATAACTGGAGAAGAAATAGAACAAAATATTTGGACTTGCCTCTTCCATATCTACAATAAAACTAAGAAACAATATAGAAAATCAATAATACCTAACCTCCTGAATGCGGCCAAGGCCTTAATTCCCAAGAATTGGCTACAAAGTGGAAAACCAGACATTAGAGACTGGCTAAAGGAAATAGATTATCACTACAAAATGGAAGGAGGAGAGAAAGGGGATAATAGTAGATGGGAAAGTTGGAAAAACTACAAAGTCTCGGATATTTATTTAGATAGGATAAAAGAAAGAACAGGTGCAGAGCCAAGTGGATAAATAAATAACATAAAGGAACGGACCAGACACAGGGGAGGGGGAGGGGGGGATGGGGGGGATGAGGGGGGGGGGGGGGGGCGGGGGGAAATAAGAGGGACTGAGAGAGACTAAGATAATAATAGGGTTTATAATTATAGAAGGCGTTTTGTCGCCGGTTTTTAAAAATATTTAAGAATATCCTAGAAAGGAAAAATAATAAAGATGTGACGGAAACAATCCACAATGATGTGAAAAAGGAGAAGAGATAAAGTTTGACACAAAGTTGAAATAATGTCTCTCGGAAAACTTTTGCTGAAGTGGATAAAAAAAAAAAAAAAAAAAAGAAAAGAAAAAGAAAAAAAAAAAAAAAGAAAAAGAACCTGTGGAGATAGAACCATAGGCTGATCCAGGGTTCGAACTGACTTGTCCCAGGTTCTTAGAATACTGTTCTGGAACACTCTGGAGTGGAACTGTGCATATTGCACTGCGCTGAAAGATGACACCATCTTGCCCAGTAATCTCATGCACAGCCGAATAGAAGGGGCTAGTTATTTTTTCACCTTCTGTACCAGTTCCACTATGGAGGCGACCCTTAAGGGCGGAAGGAACACCTTTTCTTGGGCGGTGTCCAAGACCAGACCAAATACATTAAGGCTTGGGTCGGACAAAGAGCCGACTTGTCCAAATTTAGTACCCAACCAGGGCGTTGTAAGACGCGCACTGCACTTGACACGTTTAGAATTAGTGTAGGGCGAGAGCATTCCCTTAGCAGTAGATCGTCCAGATATCCTATTATGGAAACTCCTTGAGATCTTAGGGAAGCCAACACTGGGGCCAGGACCTTTGTGAAGACCCTGGGGGCCGTGGCTAGACCGAAAGGTAACGCCACAAACTGGAAATGACTGCCCTCTACAGCGAAGAGTAAAAACCTTTGGTGTGGCCCGAAGATCGGCACATGAAGGTACGCATCCTTGATATCTATGGATGCTAAATAGTCTCTAAATAGTCTCCTTTTCTCAGGGACCTTATGACCGAGCAAACCGACTCCATGCGAAAGTACCGGATGTCTACAAAGAAGTTGAGAGCCTTGAGGTCCAAAATGGGCCTTACTTCCCCATTTGGTTTCGGCACGGTGAATAGGTTTGAGTAAAACCCCTTGAATCTTTCCTCGTGCGGGACCTTTACGATTACCCCTTGCATCAGCAGATGGTGTAAAGCTAGGAATAGGCATCTTCTTCCTGGATCCACCGGGACCCTTGAATGTAGAAAACGTTTCGGGGGAACCTCCCGGAACTCTATTCTGTAACCGTTCTTTACAGTGGAAATGACCCATCTGTCTTGAACCAGTTCCTCCCAGGCCTCCCCAAACAGCCGAAGCCTGACCCCCACCCGCGAGGGCGCCCCTTCACAAGGTAGACTTGGAACTGGGCTTGGATGGCTTTTGGGCCCAGGGTTTTTTCTGACCCTGTGGTCTTTTAAACCCTGACGGCTGAGGCAGTCAATACCGCTTAGGGGAAGAGGCACCAGGCCCTGGGGGATTAGGAATTTTATAAGAGGGCTGCTTCCCCTTCTTTTTAATAGGAAGCAGAGCGCTCTTACCTCCTGAGATCTTTTAGATATATTTATCCAGATCATCGCCAAACAGGCGCTCTCCATGAAAAGGAAAAGCAGCAAGTAGCTTTTTACATGGTGTCTCAGCAGACCAGTTCTTTAGCCACAATACTCGGCGCATATGAACTGATAACGCAAAACGAGACATCTATTGAATTGAGTCTTTTAAAGCGTCAACCGCAAAAAACACAAGGCATGAGGGATCTCTGATAGCTCCTCAGCAGATTCCCCCTGGGGAGGTATGTTCTTTACTACCCTCTTAAAGCGATCCTTTAGGGATTGACAAATCCCAATAGCCTCAATAACTTGCTGAACTGCTGCACTGGCAACTGAAAAGGAGGCCTTTAATAAGGACTTTAGCTTTTTATCAGCCGGATCCTTAAAAACCAACGGGGAGTACTCACCATCCCAAGCAGCAGGGCCTGTCTTGCCAGGCCCAATCTTCCCCCATCAACGCGGGTAGCGCCTCTAAGGACCTTCAGGGACCTCTGGACCTGTAAAGCACCCTTTGTGGTTTCCTTGGGCAAGGTTGACCAGGAATACCAACTTTTAACAAGGGTACAGCGCCTAAAAAGGACACATTACAAGCAATACCTCGTTCTTGAGCCAAGGTTCGGGTACCATCCACTTTAGCTTAGTAAGCCATCCGAATGGATCCGATTATAACGTCCTCAGTGGGACATTTCTTTAAATAAAAACTTGGAAGAGCTTCAACAGCCATGACCATCACCTTCAAGACACTGGCGAAAAAACTGAGGCACTTCTTGTATAGGAGGGGTTATATGGGAGGAACCGTCTTACTATTGGTTGCCAATGTCCAATCACCTGAAGGTAAGCGTATAACCCACATAGTCATTATTATGGTGCTCTGTGTCCCGTGATGTATGATAAAGAAAAGTGGTTCCCCATTGAGAATGTCATATGTGATGAAACGCGTATTAGGAGGTAACGTGCTGACGTCACAACGCCGTCTCGCTGAGAAGGACGGGAGCTTGAATTGTAGCCGGCCAGCTTCGTTTTTCTATGTGTTTTTAAAGACTTTACAAATGTAAGTGCAACTTTTTAATAGATTTAACGAATCAGGATAGAGACAGTATCACGCTATGGTCTACCTTATCTCTTTTTGGGCTAATTGTTGATATACTGTTCACAGAGCCATGGAGCCTACGGCATTTGCCTGAGAGCCTTATTACCCCATATATATATCATCTCTGGGACCCTCTTCAGAGCAAAGGCCTAGGCTGGGTTAAAGCCATATGTCTATTTGGCTTGCTATCTGGTAAGCGTGCTCTCTGTGAGGTGGCGGTGCACTTGTCTGTGGTATAAATCACTGGGGTGGTCAGTTTTGAATGCAGTATCACGCTATTGTCTATTTTATTATTTTTTTTTGGGACGATTGCTAATTCTTTTCCTATGGAGCTACGGAGTTCATGGTACCTGTTTAAGAGCTATATCATCATGTATGCAGTATTCCTGTGAATTGGTGGAAAGCAAAGGCCTGGGCTGGGTTTAAAGCCACCTGCCCAATTTGCATGCTATCTGGTAAGTGTGTTTTCTATGAGGTGGCAGTACACTTACCTGTGGATATATCACTGGGGTTGTCCTTCTTTGAAGTTTTTCAACCACTTGCGCAACAATTATTTAGGCTCTGCAATTCGATACATGGACTGTAATTAGCGCAATTTTTCTCCTTCCCATTACATTTTGTGTTATATCCCACATTTAAGTTCTGCTTTTGGATTGGTCCATCCACTTGTAATTTATTCTTAGCGCAATTTTTTCCTTTTTATTTTTTTTTAGTGAAATAAGTATTTGACCCCTTTGCAAAACATGACTTAGTACTTGGTGGCAAAACCCTTGTTGGCAATCACAGAGGTCAGACATTTCTTGTAGTTGGCCACCAGGTTTGCACACATCTCAGGAGGGATTTTTGTCCCATTACTCTTTAGAGATCCTCTAAAGAGTAATAAAAGGTTTCCAGGCTGATGTTTGGTAACTCGAACCTTCAGCTCCCTCCACATATTTTCTATGGGATTAGGGTCTGGAGACTGGCTAGGCCACTCCAGGATCTTAATGTGCTTTTTCTTGAACCACTTCTTTGTTGCCTTGGCCGTGCGTTTTGGGTCATTGTGATGCTGAAATACCCATCAACAACCCGTTTTCAATGCCCTGGCTAAGGGAAAGAGGTTCTCACACAAGATTTGATGGTACATGGCTCTGTCCATCCTACCTTTGATGTGGTGAAGTTGACCTGTCCCCTTAGCAGAAAAACACCCCCAAAGCATAAAGTTTCCACCTTTATGTTTGATGGTGGAGATGGTGTTCTTGGGGTCATAGGGCAGCATTCCTCCTCCTCCAAACACATCGAGTTGAGGCCAAAGAGCTCCATTTTGGTCTCATCTGACCACCCAGTTCTCCTCTGAATCATTCAGATGTTCATTAGCAAACTTCAGACAGGCCTGTACATGTGCTTTCTTCAGCAGGGGGACCTTGTGGGCGCTGCAGGACGTCATTCCTTTATGGCGTAGTGTGTTACTAATTGTTTTCTTGTGACTATGGTCCCAGCTGTCTTGAGATCATTGACAAGATTCTCCTGTGTGATTCCTCACCGTTCTCATGATCATTGAAACTCCACGAGGTGAGACCCAGACAGAGAGATTGATAGTTAATTTGTGTTTCTTCCATTTGCGAATAATAAACTGTTGTCACCCTCTCACCAAACTGCTTGGCGATGGTCTTGTAGCCCATTTCAGACTTGTGTAGGTCTTCAATCTTGTCCCTGACATCCTTGGACAGCTCTTTGGTCTTGGCCATGGTGGAGAGATTGGAATCTGATTGATTGCTTCTGTGGACAGGTGTCTTTTATACAGGTAACAAGCTGAGATTAGGAGGAGCACTCCCTTTAAGAGAGTGCTTCTAATCTCAGCTCATTACTTGTATAGAAGACACCTGGGAGCCAGAAATCGTGCTGATCGATAGGGGATCAAATACTCAAATTTATAACTTTTTTAAAATGCATTTTTCTGGATATTTTTGTTGTTATAGGACGTACACACGGTCGGACATTGTTCGGACATTCCGACAACAAAATCCTAGGATTTTTTCCGACGGATGTTGGCTCAAACTTGTCTTGCACACACACGGTCACACAAAGTTGTCGGAAAATCCGATCATTCTGAACGCGGTGACGTAAAACACGTACGTCGGGACTATAAACGGGGCAGTGGCCAATAGCTTTCATCTCTTTATTTATTCTGAGCATGCGTGGCACTTTGTCCGTCGGATTTGTGTACACACGATCGGAATTTCCGACAACGGATTTTGTTGTCGGAAAATTTTATCTCCTGCTCTCCAACTTTTTGTGTCGGAAAATCCGATGGAAAATGTCCGATGGAGCCCACACACGGTCGGAATTTCCGACAACACGCTCTGATCGGACATTTTCCATCGGAAAATCCGACCGTGTGTACGGGGCATTATTCTGTCTCTCACTGTTAAAATAAACCGACCATTAAAATGATAGACTGATCGATTCTTTGTCAGTGGGGCAAACATACAAAATCAGCAGGGGGATCAAAAACTTTTTTCCCCTCACTGTAATTCGTCCTGCCAATGAAGCTTTTTTGAATTGAATTTAGAAAAGGAAGCAGAGAGACAACTTCAAAACCTACCGGGAGAAGAGGAGCCAATGGTGAAAATAGCTGCACAATATGTGATAACATGTCACAGACTGAGAGGGACATGAAACTGAGGACTTGAGAATCCTTGATGCAGACTCACTCCCATTACCCTTTATATTCCCCCCCTCTCTGAATTGAATGGAGAGGAAAGGAGAGGTGAGAAGAGAGAGAGAGAAAAGAAAAAAAAAGAGTGAAGAGAACATAGAGGTGGGAGATAAGAGAAATAACAAAGAAAGAAAAAGTATAGAGAGGATAAAAGCTGTCCAGAGGGTGGCGCTGTATATTACAGAAGATGAAGGGACACAGACCGTGATCTGGGCTAGCGGCGGTGTCCGCCGTTCATACCGTATTCTGGGTGTCTGCGCTCTGGAAGGTGACAATCTCGATGTTCACTCCATCATTCCCGGTATTCTTCAATAAGGTCACCACTTCTGAATGTTTGGCCCACCGGCAGTCCACATCATTCACAGAGACGATGTAGGCGCCCTCCTTCACGCCCGCATTCTGTGACACACAAGAAAAAACATTTATATGCAAGCCAGAAATGCCAAGATATGGGACTCCAGGTGAACTCTAAGATCATTGAATGTAAAGTCGGCCATGATAGAACCGTATTGCCTACACCGTGTACGGCTCGTCATTTCGACTCCTCTACAGCCCATAAAGCCTACACTCTTTACATCCTTCATAGTTGCAGAAAATGTTTTCTGGGATCTGTATCACAGATAAAATGTAATTACAACCATTCTTATTGGGATCACAGTGAAACAACCATTCTTAGAATTTCTTGGAATCAGGTAGATCCAGCCCCTTAACCAGGGTTCGACAAAACCCAGGCGCCAGGTCGCATTGGCGACTGGAAATTACATCCTGGCGCCTGGGTAACACCGCAGCAGTGATCCTCTCATGTGGCCCACTAGCATCGGGCTGGCCGATAATGAAGGCCACGGCTTTGTGGCCTGCTGGAGTGGGATACACACTCCTATCTGCGAACTGGCGCCCTCTGGTGGACGGTGCTGTGATGAGCGTGGCTTGATCTCACTGCCCACCCCACCGTCAACATCATCTTTCCAGGTTGACAGCTGGGCTTGATCGGTTGCCCTTTCCATACCGCCGCTGAGTGGACAGGGAGAGCAGTCTATCAGAGCCACCCCATTAGCGCAGCCCATCAGTGCAGTGCCACCTGTCAGTGCCACCTAATCAGTGCAGCCTCATCCGTGTCACCCATCAGCGCAGCCTGTCAGTGCCCATCAGCGCAGCCTGTCAGTGCCCATCAGCGCAGCCTGTCAGTGCCCATCAGCGCAGCCTGTCAGTGCCCATCAGCGCAGCCTCATCAGTGCAGCTTCATCATTGCAACCCATCAGCGCCACCTATCAGTGCCCATCAGTGCCGCCTCATCAGCGCCACCTATCAGTGCCCATCAGTGCCGCCTCATCAGCGCAGCCTCATCAGTGCCACCTTTTTATTTTATTTTTCGGTCTTTTTTTTTGCGTGGCACCAGGCGCGAGCAATTCTTATTGCCTGACGCCCCAGACATGCAGTTCTGGGCAGCGGATTTAAAAAACTGGCTCCTAGATTCTAAGCAAATTTGTCAAGCCGTTCCCTTAACAACCCTCCAATTGGAGATCTATTTGATCCTCCATCTCATCTGCATTTAACAACTCTCTTCTAACCCCTTTGTGACCATACATCATAGATGACTAGATGTTCAGGCCTTAGCAGTGTCAGATATCTTGACAATATCTCTGACTGATTTGCATACCTAAATCATTTTTAAATATGTAAATTTTAGGCACATATAAGGGTTTCATTTGGTGCACTGCTCTAATACAAAATTCTCCCGTTTTTAGGCTGGAGTAAAAAAAAAAATTATTTTTTAAACAGATTATTAAACAGATTAACACTGCAACCCTGGTCTGGTGATGCGTAACGCAGGGCTCATGGGCGCCCCCCCCCCCCCCCAATCCATGCGTCTGGCCCCTTAATCTACATGTGGGGCGACGTACGCACGGATTCCAAAAGGGATATTTCTTTATTTAAAAGCACGTGATTAGAGCCAGAGGCTCTAATAGGGTTCAAAGTTCAAAAAAGGGTGGGCTCAGGGCGCAGAGCCCCCCCCCCCCAGTTATGTGACAATAGCAAATTAATATTCGCTATTGTCTTCCTGCTTCCTGATTGGCGAGGAGGAGAATCAGGAAGCGGGTCCTGAGACCCGTCACCCGATTGGCTGGGATGAGAAGCGATCCTATTGGCCGCCTAGGAGGAAGAGGGAGGAGACCCACGGAGGAAGCTGCTGCGATGCCGAGGAGGAGGTGAGGCAGGGTAAGCCGCCGCCCGGAGGAAGTGCTGTCTGCGCCATAGATGGGGTAAGCGCGGGGCTGGTGACCGACCGCCACGTCTGCAGTGCCATCTGCAGGCTGAACAGCCATCACCAAACCCAAAAGATCACATGGTCAGGAAACACTCTGGTTGTTAGGGGACCTGAACTGTCAGTGATTGCTGGGTGTTAGAACTAGCAGCAGTAGCTCTCAAATGGAGGAGTTTTTTTTTTTTTTACATACCCCAAAACAGGGAATTGTCCTGGGAAACAAATACAGAGACTGTGGTCAGGAAGAGGTTTACTAGTTCTTACCCAATTGCCTCCTCATAATCTACACACAAGAAGTCGGGCTGAGAAGGGCTCTGTAGCGCAGTGCTGAGAGGCGAAGGGGGAGGGGCTTGGACAGCTTTTTAGGAGGGGGGGTGCAGGGAGGACCAACCAGGTGATGGTCATTCATAGTCCAATCAGCATTCTGGAGGTGGGGCATACCACAGGCAGCGGGTGCCGAGCTTCAAAGCAAGATCAGCAGCTTGCTTTACGGCTACCGCTCTTTAATAGAGCGTCGTGCAGATCATATTGCACGCACTGCTGACAGACTCGGTAGAGTCCAACCTACTACCAAATGGAATCATGCTGCTAACTGTGATATATCATTGGAGCCTGGAGGTGTGACGGTAGTGCAGGGCTCTCTTCTTGGAAAGCCCACCAAGCAGACTATATTACATGTTTATTTGTTAAAAGACATATGGAAATTTTTTTTTTTTGGGACTCATGCTTACTTAGGTGGATGCAGTGCTAATCTCATACTGCATTTGTCCCCCACTGGCTCAGAGACTGAGAACCGAGCGATCAAACATAGCCGATCATTGGGTTCTCATGGCTCCCTGAGCACAGAGCTGCTGACTGTCAGTCACCGCTGTCTGCTCTGCCTTCTCCTCGCAAATTGGAGTGCTAAGCTGTGGAGGGTGCGGGAGCAGCCGACTCAGGCTCTCAGTGGCTCGTTGAGAGGCTGAGCCGGGTGCTGGTCCAGGCATGTGGGGGGGGGTCCCAACAATGTGGTAAATCTTGCCCCAGCCTGCATCGACTCTGACGTCAGCCAACAGCCGGTTTCAGAGGGCAGAGTTCCGGGGTGCGCTAGGTACAGAAGGCAGAGTTCCGGGGTGCACTAGGTACAGAGGGCAGAGTTCCGGGGTGCGCTAGGTACAGAGGGCAGAGTTCCGGGGTGCGCTAGGTACAGAGGGCAGAGTTCCGGGGTGCACTAGGTACAGAGGGCAGAGTTCCGGTGTGCGCTAGGTACAGAGGGCAGAGTTCCAGGGTGCGCTAGGTACAGAGGGCAGAGTTCCGGGGTGCGCTAGGTACAGAGGGCAGGAGTTCCAGGGTGCGCTAGGTACAGAGGGCAGAGTTCCAGGGTGCGCTAGGTACAGAGGGCAGAGTTCCAGGGTGCGCTAGGTACAGAGGGCAGAGTTCCGGGGTGCGCTAGGTACAGAGGGAAGAGGTCCAGGGTGCGCTAGGTACAGAGGGCAGAGTTCCGGGGTGCGCTAGGTACAGAGGGAAGAGGTCCAGGGTGCGCTAGGTACAGAGGGCAGAGTTCCAGGGTGCGCTAAGTACAGAGGGCAGAGTTCCAGGGTGCGCTAGGTACAGAGTTCCGGGGTGCGCTAGGTACAGAGGGCAGAGTTCTGGGGTGCGCTAGGTACAGAGGGTAGAGTTCTGGGGTGCGCTAGGTACAGAGGGCAGAGTTCCGGGGTGCGCTAGGTACAGAGGGCAGAGTTCTGGGGTGCGCTAGGTACAGAGGGCAGAGTTCTGGGGTGCGCTAGGTACAGAGGGCAGAGTTCCGGGGTGCGCTAGGTACAGAGGGCAGGAGTTCCAGGGTGCGCTAGGTACAGAGGGCAGAGTTCCAGGGTGCGCTAGGTACAGAGGGCAGAGTTCTGGGGTGTGCTAGGTACAGAGGATAGAGTTCTGGGGTGCGCTAGGTACAGAGGGCAGAGTTCCGGGGTGCGCTAGGTACAGAGGGCAGAGTTCTGGGGTGCGCTAGGTACAGAGGGCAGAGTTCTGGGGTGCGCTAGGTACAGAGGGCAGAGTTCTGGGGTGCGCTAGGTACAGAGGGCAGAGTTCCGGGGTGCGCTAGGTACAGAGGGCAGAATGAGCTTTGGCTGTACTTCTCCTTTAAATAAAGTTTTCATATGAAGAATTAGAAGATATAATGCACCAACTGATAAAAATAAAACAAACTGGTCTAAAACTATTTTGATTCAACATGAAAGCCACATCTGGATTAATATAGATTTAAAAAGACAATGCCACCCAAAGATTTCTATAGTGTTGTCTGATACGTACATCCGCGCAGCCCCCGGGAACTATGCCAGCAATCAGCACCGGAGAATCTCCTCTCAGGGTGAAACCAAATCCACCATCGTCCCGCTCAAGGTGAACCTTCTGCGCCGGTCGCCACTTGTGCTTTGCTGAAAAGACGGACAGCGGACCCTGCAGGCAGAAATATAGGAGGAATTATCGTACACCTTTTTCCTAATGGATATCTAGCTGTCACGTGACCCGGCTCTCTCCCAGTCTGTCTGCAGGGAAACACAAGCAGGAGGAGCTTCTAGTCCTCTGCTGCTGGTCACATGTTCAAAAAAAAAAAAAAAAACTTTGGAAAAAAACAGAGTAAAAATAAATTAATATCATTAAACATCAATATTAAATATTATTTTTTGGGAAATAACATGGTGTGGGCGGATTTCTGCCAGTCACAGGCTGTCACGCCCCTCCAGCCTGTGTCTTAGAATAAGTGGGAGGTGAAGCCTCCATCAATCTACATGTAATATCCCCCCCCATGTGTTTAGCTGGTTAGTGGGTATGGAGGAGGAAGAGGGAGGGAGTGGGCAGTCATTTACCACTGTGTATACGCCCACATGTGTGAGTTTATAGTCACATGGGCCGCTCAGATGTGATGGAAGGAAATGCTCAGCATAGAAAATGAGCATGTGCGGAGTTGCCACCAAAGCTGTAAGATCCCTTGGGGATATGGACAGAAGGGGGAGATAGAAAGCAGCAGGATCAACCAGCTTGGAATACACCATTTATTCATCGATTTTCATGCTGTAGGTTTAGTGACACTTTAACAAAGAGGATGCAAGCTCCTTTGTAAATTGGGACTGATCTGCTCCCGGTTCTATACAGTGTGTGTGACAGACACAGCACAGAGACCAGTACAGATGGAGCTGCATGCTCTGGATTCCTCTGCCAGTACCGGCACCCCCTGGGCAACTGAGTGCAGACAGTTCACAGTCCTTGTGCCAGGTCCGACCTGGTAGGGATCTGCACCAGTTTTCTAAATTGAAAACCACCACATTCCCTTTGGTAGTTCGGTCCAGATCCTGAGCCGATTCTACCATGGAAATTCTTTCAGGTTTCCCCACTTACCAGCCGGTGGAAGATGTCCGTTACTTTCACCTTGGAGAAGATGGGATTTTTTATCTCCGGCTTTTGTTGGGTTTTTGCTACAAAACAGAGAAGAGAAGTGATTATTAAAGGAAGTAGTGCCATTTTCATTTTTTTTTATTCACTTTTTAGACCTCTTTCCCCCCCAACTTCCTGTATAAAACAATCAATGTCTACTGACCCTCACCACTCTTCAGCACTGTTCCCAACTTCCTCCTTGGTCCAGGACTTGCAGCCCACTGCCTGTTTCCTGTGAGCCCAGCCTGTCATTTACACTTCCCCTAGGGTACTTGTGTCAAACACAAGGCCTGCGGGCTGCATCCAGCCCTCCAGGCCATTTCATGTGGCCCTCGCACCCGGGGGGAGGGATGGAAGTGAGATGTGAAAAGCCTGTGAGAGAACCAATTCCTGCACACTATGCATAGCAAACCCCTAAACCCTACACTTTGTACCTAGCGCTCCCCAGAACTCTGCCCTCTGCACCTAGCGCTCCCCAGAACTCTGCCCTCTGTATCTAGCGCTCCCCGCAACTCTGCCCCTAGCGCTGCCCGCAACTCTGCCGCTAGCGCTGCCCGCAACTCTGCCCCTAGCGCTGCCCGCAACCCTGCCCCTAGCGCTCCCCGCAACCCTGCCCTCTGCCCCTAGCGCTCCCCGCAACTCTGCCCCTAGCGCTCCCCGCAACTCTGCCCCTAGCGCTCCCCGCAACTCTGCCCCTAGCGCTCCCCGCAACTCTGCCCCTAGCGCTCCCCGCAACTCTGCCCCTAGCGCTCCCCGCAACTCTGCCCTCTGCACCTAGCGCTCCCCGCAACTCTGTCCCTATCGCTCCCCGCAACTCTACCCTCTGCACCTAGCGCTCCTCACAACGCTGCACCTAGCGCCCCCCGCAACTCTGCCCTCTGCACCTAGCGCTCCCCGCAACTCTGCACCTAGCGCTCCCCGCAACTCTGCACCTAGCGCTCCCCGCAACTCTGCCCTCTGCACCTAGCGCTCCCCGGAACCCTGCACATAGCGCACCCCGGAACTCTACACGTAGTGCACCCCTGAAATCTGCACTCTGTACCTAGCGCACCCCTGAAATCTGCACTCTGTATGTAGCGCACCCCCAACACATAATACACTCCTGGCATTTACTGCCCCTTTAAGATCCTCCTATTGTTCATGTAATTTGGCCACACCCATCGTTCAATGTGGTTCGGTGGGGTGGCGTGGTTGAGTTCCTGCACCTATTCTCTGAGAAAATAAGCCCTGCATACATTTATATAGTCTTACAGATACAACTGACCCTTTGAGGACAACCATAATGTTGATGCGGCCTGTGATGAAATGGAGTTTGACACCCCTGCCCTAGGGGATGCGTCGCCTCGCAGGATGGGCTCAGAGTACACTAAGACTGAGCAGCACTCACACATCACATAAGTGCCGCTCAATCCTAGGAGAATTCCCGAACCCTGCCGCCACCAGAGGAAGAAGAGGAAGCTGCTGTGATGTCACCAGACCAGCTAGAGCACTGCCAAAAAAAAAAAAGGTATTGTGACAGACCCAACCAGGACAGGGGCTTTTGGTGGGGACTGCGGGGTAGCCTCTTGCCTACTGACTATGGGCCCTGGCTTTTGAGGGGGCTCTTTTTTTGGGAGGTGTGTGCTTAGGGGACCCTTGGAGTGGTCTTGCTTCAGATTTGGGTCCATGTCTCCCCAAAACACACAGACTCTGGGAATCTAGGATAAATACAGATTTGGGGCCTTTGTGCCAAAACCAGCAATGACTGCTTTAGACTGAGACACAGAATGAGGTTTATCTAATCATCTCAAAACAACCTGATGCTGGGGTCTCCTACTACAATCAGTTTACTAAGGTGTCTTCTCCCATGGTATCATTCCCCCATTGTGTGCCTCCTAGGTGTGAATTCTAATTGTTAATTGAGTCACCTATTGTTTCTGTCAGTTAATACTTTAGAGATTTGGACAGCCCTAGGTCTTCTTACTGGGGAACTGGTGCCGAACGGTCTGGGTGGACACTGGGTCACCTAGGCTTTTCTAAGTGACTAGTTAGTTTACAGTTTAATTAATTTGATTACATTGGCCGTTCCTTAGCTGCGTTAATTATCTAACCCTACGTTCACACCCATGTGTTTTTAGTGCGTTGTGCAGTTTTCAGAAACGCTCTACAGTCCATTTAACATCGTACACGTTCTCATCTATGCGTTTTTCAGCAGGTGGGTTTTTGGAAAGGGTCAAGGACTTTCTTTTCCCGTGGCAGATTGCGTTTTGCGTGTAATCAATGAAGCCACACCAGAAACGCAAATGTTGCATTTTTAATACAGAGTACACCAGAGGAGCTTACACTCTAATGTCCCCTCCCCCACAGTCGCACACTATTATTTACATAGTAGGTGAGGTTGAAAAAAGACACAAGTCCAACCCATGTGTGTGATTATGTGTCAGTATTACATTGTATATCCCCGTATGTTGCGGTCATTCAGGTGCTTACCTAATAGTTTTTTGAAACTATCGATGCTCCCCGCTGAGACCACCGCCTGTGGAAGGGAATTCTACATCCTTGCCACTCTTACAGTAAAGAACCCTCTACGTAATTAAGGTTAAACCTCTTTTCTTCTCATTTTAATGAGTGGCCACGAGTCTTGTTAAACTCTCTTCTGCGAAAAAGTTTTATCCCTATTGTGGGGTCACCAGTACGGTATTTGTAAATGGAAATCATATCCCCTCTCAAGCATCTCTTATGCATTTATATAGCTCTGACATATACCGCAGTGCTGTACAGAGAACACTGAGCCAGTCACATCAGTCCCTGTATCAGAGGAGCTTACACTCTATTGTCCCCCGCACAGTCACACACTATTATTATTATACATTTACATAGCTCTGACATTACTTGGCCCAGGATCTTGCACAATGTCTTTAGCACAGACACATTAGGCCACACATCACCCCCCCCCCCCAGTTTATACAGTAATGTAGGACGACATCCAAACAAGGGAAGAACATACACACTCCATGCAGACTGAACATTGGTGAGAACTAATCATCATCTGATACATTGATCACTATTCAGAAAAGGCGATTCTTACGCTGGATGTCGGGAGCCTCTCCCGTCTCGAAGAAATCTTCCTCGTGGTCGATGTCGGAGTATTTACTGAGCGATCGCTTGTGTGCCAGGGCCAGGACTTCCTGCAGGATGTCCATCTTTCGAAGGATCTTACATAAGCTGTGGATTCTCATAGCTTCTTCGTGTTTCATGAGCGCCTTCTTCAGGTGAGCCTTACCTGCGGGCAGATCAGAGGAGACCAGACATGAGCGCTCTCCCCCACAAGTAGACAGTCTATAAAGTCTAATGAGTCCCCCTGACACTCCAAACTGGAATACCACAAACTTGGGGTGCCTGAAGCAACTGGAAGGTCAATGCTGGACCTCCTCCCACCAGGAAATGGGGCGGGGCTCTGACTTGCTGCCGCTTCTAAAGCGCATTGTGAGAAGCTCACAGTGTGCGGTGAAATCAGAGGAAGCCGTTTCAGTCCAGGAGAGCAGCCGGTACAACTGTACAAGACTGAAGAGGAGGCCAGAGGGAGGATTTAAACCTTCAGTTGTCTCTGTGCAATGATACAAAGACTTGGCTGGAAAGCATAGACTTGACGAGAAACTCATTGAGGTCCGGATCACACCCCTGCGAATCGGAGGAGGGTTTCCCCGCATCCAATTTGCATTACAGGAGATTGTGACCGGCTCTCTATGGAGCGGGTTCACATATCTCCGGTGCGGCTTGCACAGGAACGATGTGCGTCCTTGGCTCCGTTTCAGGGCCAAATTCAGGCAAAAATTCGGACCTGAAAAACGGTGAACGGGGACGCACCGGACCCCCCTGCTGCAAGCCACAGCCGCACATCGTGTGAACCCAGCCTTGAGACTAAATAGTAACGGAGGGCAGAAACCTCAGAGACCCTGCAGGCAGTGAAACTAATCAAACTGTCAACCTGATCCAGCAAATACTGTGGCTGTGCTAAAGACAGAAAGTCCACCTGTAAGAATAAGTAGAATTTTCATAGCCAGGTTATACGGACATTAACGTCTTCCGGAATGGCTCACGACAATATACAATCGGCACTTTGAAGAGGAATATCACTGTTATGGCAGCAGCTAGCCACCATAACCCCGGTATCCTCTTCTTCAATAAGCGATCAGTTTCAGATAAAAGTGGTCTCAGTGGCAGATTTGCCGCAAGATCACTTATCGACGGCTGGAGAGGCCCCCCCCCCCTCCGGTGACCGGGTCCTTCTCCTTGTGTTGTATGGAGCTGAGTGAGGGGAAGATGGACCCCACCCGTCTCCATACCATTGCAGGGCGGAAGCGACCTCAAAACGTCACTTCCGCCCATAGCTCTTGAAAGGGACTTTTTTTATTTATTTTTTATTCAAACATTTTATTTTTATTTTTTTATTGCATTTTACTGTAAATAATAGATGTGAAATCTTTTTGACCCCGGATCTCATATTAAAGAGGACCTGTCATGCTATTTTCTAATACAAGGGATGTTTACATTCCTTGTAATAGGAAAAAAGTGACTTTTTAATTTTAAAAAGAACAGTGTAAAAATAAAAATATAAAAAAAATGTTCTTTTTTTTTTCTTATTTTAACGTGCCCCGTCCCAACGAGCTTGCGCACAGAAGTGAATCTTCCGGGACAGGGGGAGATCGGAGGAGGATGGGGGGGGGGGGACTGGAGGAGGAGCCGCAGAGCCGGGAAGGATGCAGGGGG
Organism: Lithobates clamitans; assembly: GCA_037952925.1. Classification (NCBI taxonomy): domain Eukaryota; kingdom Metazoa; phylum Chordata; class Amphibia; order Anura; family Ranidae; genus Lithobates; species Lithobates clamitans. The sequence goes on along the minus strand of JBBGZY010002804.1, from coordinate 79,693 downwards.
ATCAGGAGAAGAGAACGGATCGGGACCCGGAGGAGGACACGATTAGCACAGAGCGGGACAGCCGGGGGGGTGATCGGTGCGGCGGTTACAAGCACCGATCTCCCTGAAAGTGGCAGGAGGGAGAGGAGGAGAAGTGGCTGCCAGAAAAGCTATACAGGGAGATCAGTGCTTGTAAATCCCCCCACCGCTGCACCGAACATGTCTGAGGCTGCCCAGGTATCAGGTCAAGCATCAGAGCATTCAACACAATACAAGTATTCATACAAATGCTCAGTATCGGCACCAATACTAGTATCGGTGCAACCCTAGAAAAAAAAAAGTATGACAGGACCTCTTTAATGTGAGATCTGAGGTCAAAAAGACTTCAGATCCCACATTTACACTAAGAATGCAATAAAGAATAAAATAAAAAAATTGTCCCTTTAAGGCTGTTGGGCGTAAGTAACGTTTGACATTGCTCCAGTCCTCCAAGGGCATTGAGTTGAGTGGGGGGCCAATATGCCCTCACTCGACTTCCTGCCCATCAGGCCACAGGACCGGATCGTCTCCGCCACTTCCAATGGCTCCGGTAAGTAGCGGGGACGCTCCGGACGCAGAGGGAGGGGTACCTCTCCCGCCGCCCATAAAAGTGATCTTGCGGCGAATCCGCCACGGAGACCACTTTTATCTTAAAACGGACTGCCCCCCTGTGGAGAAAAATAGCAGTGTTATAGCAGCCATCTGCTGCCATAACCCCGGTTTTTTTAATGTCAAAGTACCGACGTCTATCCACGGTGGGCGGTCGGGAAGAAAAAAAAAAAAGAAGAAGGAAGAAGAAGAAGGAAGAAGAAAGAAGAAGAAAGAAGAAGAAGAAAGAAGAAAGAAGAAAGAAGAAAGAAGTTGAAGAAGGAGAAGAAGGAGAAGAAGGAGAAGAAGGAGAAGAAGCAAGAAGGAAGAAGAAGCAAGAAGGAAGAAGGAAAAAGGAAAAAGGAAGAAGAAGGACCTCCAAGGCCACAGAGGCAATCAGAAACAAGCTGGTCTCTTGTAACCTCTATGGCCAGCCGCACAACCCATCAGATCTTTCCTGGGTGCACCAGTAAAAATGGTAAGCCCGAGAAACACTGGCGAGCCGGAGGGAGAGGGGTCGACCCCTTCCGCTGCTTCTGAAAGAGGTATCCAGCAGCTTATTAGCCACTCGTACCGCTTTCATGAAAAAGGCCAATTGCCGGCTGAAATTTTTTTTTTTTTTTAAATACTGGGGTTATAGATGATATCTTTAAACATAACTCCGGTAAACCACTTGCAAGCCGCTACGTTTATATACCTATTGTGGTCAGCAAGTGGTTTAAAGTGGATGTAAAGCTGATTCATGAAATTTGAGCTTGACACATATCTGCAGCGTTTTCTTATCCCTCTCCAAAGCACTGAGTCCTGTGTCTTTCTCTTGCTCCGTAGCTTTGTTATCAGCCTGATAACTTCTGACAAGTTCTCCAACACAGGAGAATAAAAACAGCCTGAAATTTGTGTCATGGGAGGTTGCTATAAATAGATCAGCAGACAGCTTGCCTTCTCACAGCAGAGCTCTGCACATTACTTCTTTCTTTTGCCAATGTGGAGTGGGCGTGTGTGTGCGCCTTTCCTCCAATCAGCTGTCTTGGCTGTATGCCAATAATCCACTCCCAGGGCTAAACAGGAAGAGAAACGGGATGAGCACTTTCTAAAGGATATATTAAGCTGAAGATAGCGGATATACATGTAAAACTTATGTAGGGAGATTTGTTTCACCTCTGTATCATCTGGGGCTGTTCACTTCACTGGGTATATCTGAGGGTTTACATTAACTTGAAATAAATTTTAAAAACTGTAATGCTCAGAATGGCCACAAGATGGCAGAGTGGCAGCAGGAGGCTCGCTATCTGAAGTTACATCTTGCAGCATTATTGGAACTAAAAGGCACTGAAAGCGTTTCCTGGGTCACTTCATGTCATTATACAACACTCACCGTCTTCTCCTGTTATTATTCACAGCGTAATCCAATTGGTGCAATCACTTCAGCCCAGAGCCTCTTTCTGAGATTTGGCGTTTACAAGTAAAAATTTTTTTTGCTAGAAAATTACTTAGAACCCCCAAACATTATATATATATATATATATATATATATATATATATATATTTTTTTTTTTTCTAACACCATAGAGAATAAAATGGCAGTCATTGCAATACTTTCTGTCACAACGTGTTTGCGCAGTGGTCTTGCAAGCGCACTTTTTTTTGGGGAAAATATACACTTTTGTGAACTAAAAAATAAGGCAACAAAGAAGTTAACCCATTTTTTTTTTTATATTGTGAAAGATGATGTTACGCCGAGTAAACTGATACCCAACATGCCACACTTCAAAATTGCGCCCGCTCGTGGAATGGCGACAAACTTTTACCCTTAAAAATCTCCATGCGTCGTTTAAAAATTTCTACAGGTTGCATGTTTTGAGTTACAAAGGAGGTCTAGGGCTAGAATTATTGATCTCGCTCTACCGGTCGCGGCGATACCTCACATGTGTGGTTTGAACAGAGTTTTCATATGCGGGCGCTACTCACGTATGCGTTCACTTCTGCACGCAAGCTCGGCGGGACGGGGCACGTTTAAAATTTTTATTTTTTTTCTTATTTTACCTTTTATTTTTACACTGTTCTTTAAAAAAAAAAGTTGCGTCACTTTTATTCCTCTTACAATGTAAACATCCCTTGTAACAAAAAAGCAAGACAAGTCCTTTTTTAATATGAGATCTGGGGGGGTCAAAAAGACGTCACATCTCATATTTACACTAAAATGCAATAATAAATGATAAAAAATGAAATGTCATTTAAAAAAAAAAAAATAAAATAAAAGAAAGTCTCTTTAAGAGATTTGGGCAGAAGCGACATTTTGACGTCTCTTCCGCCCTGCAATAGTATGGAGCTGGGTGGGCACCACCTTCCCCTCACTCAGCTCCATACCAAGCCAGGGAGAAGGACCCGATCGCCTCCACCGCTACCGACGGCTCCGGTAAGCGGCTTATAAACATGATTTGCGGCGAATCCGCAGCAGAGACCACTTTTATCGGACGCTCACTGAAGAGGATACCGGGGTCATGGTAGATAGCTGCTGCTTTAACAACGATATTCCTCTTCAAAGTGCCGATGTATAATGACGGTTGGCAGTCCAGAGGTGGTTAAAAAAATAAAATGAACAGACCTATGAGCAGAAGTCAGAACTGAATGTTGCAGGTTTTTTTTATATTTTTCCTTCCTCGGATCCTCTCTTTGTCAACATGCTAATAATTTGTTTAAAAAAAACCTTTTCATTTTCATTACATACTTTGATGTCATCAATGGGTCTCTGTATGCAATTTGTGCAGAATATGGCTGGTGGGAGGGGCCGGCAGGGTGTTGAGGCTTTCTCAGGAAGGCGTGTACCGCACTCTGCTGGCCCCTCCCACCAGCCATAATCTGCCTGCATGATGTACTGTATGCCTCAGCACTCCTTTCAAGAGCCCTCAGTCCTGATGCAAGCAGTGGGCGGGCTCCTGGGAGGGGTTATGCAAATATCAAAATGCCTTGATGATTAGGTGTAAAAGGGAAGGGGGGGGGGGGGGGACGACACAGCGGGGGAAGGGTCATCACCTAGCTTTCTGCGCTCCTCTTGGTCTTGCAGCAGGCAGCTGACGGAGGGGCCCTCTGGTGGAGAGGTGTGGAACTGCAGGAGAACCTTCTCGTGTTCAATCAATTCCAGTCCGGCTGAGGCTGAAAATAAAATTAAAAAAAGAATTAAATTGAATTTTGTGCCTGAGGACCAGGAAGAATACAGATTTATTTGAAACCTACAGCACTCTCACTTGTAAAGGGTGCGTCCAGGGATTTACACGCTTACTATGGGCAGCCGTGCCTCCCAGAAGATGAAATACGCCCCACTTTCATTGTACAACCTCATGCGGCTGTGGGCACCTACCAAAAACCAAGCCCCGGCGGGTGGGACGAAACGCGTCCTCAGGCCACTTGCCTTGGATCATTAAGGTACCATACTTTGTGTACAAGTGAATCACCTATAGAGAAGGTGACGGGAATCCCTCCAGTTGGGGACCCAACCAGAAAATCCTGACAGAGGTTCTGAACTTTGCTCACTCTACAAAACATGTTTTATTGCTGTCTGTGTGTCCCCTATATGTGGAATTCCCCTCACTTCCTGACCCCCATCACACAGACACAGGAAGTGGATGGATTTCCCCCACTTCTTATTGTGTTTAAAGTCTGTAAGGCAGAATGTGGTGGAGTGTCCTCACCTTGTTTTATCTTTTGTTGCATTTCAGTGCTGCGGATCACCTGAAGCCTCTTTGCAGCCGCTTCCCGCCTACAAGTACTCCAGTGAATGCTGCATGGTACTTCTTTTGGGCAGCTTTGCAGATGGTGATAACTGAGCCATACCGGTGTGTTGTGTTAATAAAATGGCCGCTAGTCTCCATCAGGAGTCTGTGGGACAGGGTGACAACTCAGGAGACTATTAGGAGAGAGGGAGAGTGCGTTGTCACCCTAAAACAGGAAGTGCCTGAACAGGGACCTTTATGGCAGGATCACCGGGGAATTTTTTTAATTAAAATGTATATTGTGTTGTGGTGTGCGGCAACCACGTTACTGACAACACATAGATCTTAAAGGGCCACATCACCACAACATGCATACCACTGGAGTGCCGTGCATTGCGTCACACAGAGCCCAAGCCCCTCAGAGACTTACAATGCTGGAGGGGCCTCTTCAGAGCCTCAATACTGGACGGGCCCCTTGGAACCACATACAGCTGGACGGACTACCTGAAAGCTCTATATGCTTTGAGGGGAGCTCCAATGCTAGAGGGGCCCCTCGGAGCCTCACAATGCTGGAGGGACTACCTCAAAGCTCTATATGCTTTGAGGGGAACTCCAATGCTGGAGGGGCCCCTCGGAGCTGGACAATGCTTGAGGGGCCCCTCAGGGGTTCACATGGTAGGATGGACCCCTTCAATCCCCAGCCTCCCAATGCTGGAGGGGCCTCTTCAGAGCCTCACAATGCTGGAAGGGCCCCTGGGAACCACAAACAGCTGGACGGACTACCTAAAAGCTCTATGTGCTTTGAGGGAAGCTCCAGTGCTGGAGGTGCCCCTCAGAGCCTCACAATGCTGGAGGGGCCCCTCGGAGCCTCACAATGCTGAACGGACTAACTCAAAGCTCTATATGCTTTGAGAAGAGCTCCAATGCTGGAGGGGCCCCTCGGAGCCTCACAATGCTGGAGGGGCCCCTTCAATCCTCAGTGAAATCAGTGTGATGCGTTTCATTGTCCTTCATTGTGACGCACAGTAAACAAGGCCCTCAAGGCTTCACACATCTGCATGGGCACCTCAGAATTCTCAGAACCTATTACAGCTGGATGGGCCCCTGGAAACCACAGACACAGTGAACGACACCCTCAAAGCCTCACACAACTGGACGGGCCCTTTGAAAACTCAGGCCCTTTGGATCATCACACTGCTAGACAGGCCCTCGGAACCTCACACAGCTGTTGGGGCCCTTCAGAGGATCATATAGCTGGAAAGGCCCCTCAAAGCCTCACATATCTGGATGGTCTTCTCAGAGCCTCACATGTTAGGACGGTCCCCTTAGAACCTCACAGCAAGATGGGCCCCTTAGATCCTCTGTGAGACCTGGACAATTACATAAGAAGAATCTGGGGCTGGAATGTAGATAAAGAGATTGTGGTGGATAATCTGGGATTTGTACGGCGGTTCAGGATGGACGGATCGCGGATCAGAATGTGGAGGAATGGGGATTATCGAACAAGGATTATTGATCGGGCTTTACACGTTCCACCGACCACGGGATGATATCTGCAGGAACATTCTCGCTATGTGAGCTGGGGCCCTGTGTAACCCATTCACTACTGGGTGCCTGGAGACACAGTGGCGGCACCGGCCTGTATAACCATCTCTGCCATGTCTTGCGGATGCATCATTGCCAGATCTCAGGGTACAGTGATGTCTGCAGGCCTTTCTTCAAAACAATGGACAATCTACAACAGGAGAGCTGCTGGATCCTCATTTACAACCCCAATTCCATAACAAGGAGTTGAACACACAAATGTGGGGCGAGAACATCTAAAACTGGACAGCAACAGAGCTGGAAATTACGGCAGGAAGATCTCACTGATGGAGCACTCAAGACATAAAAGCCAAGGACTGACTCCACTCACCAGGTTCCATCTGTAACTAAAATTTTGGGTGGACTAGCCCTTTTAAACCTTTCAGCAGTAAAACGTTATCCAACTAAGGGGAGAACCTAAATGCTTAGAGGTGTTTGCACAGTCATTTTTTATGTCAGAGTTCCGATGCAGCTCTGTCTTCTATAGCTGCCTCTAATGCAGAAGTCCAAAATTAGGCCAAAACCCTTGCCCCTCCGCAATGCTGGATCATGACTTCTTCTAATGAATGCCAGAATTTACATATAGAGCCTAATGAATTTCAGAACCAAAAAATACACCAAGGCCACATCAAACCCTCTTAAGAGGTGGGGTTTATACCATAGCTCTGGTAGCCTCTAAGGAGCAGGGTTCATATCACAGGTCTGGTGGCCCCTTAGGAGCAGGGTTTTTATGTCATAGGTCTGGAGACCTCTAAGGAGCAGGGATCATATCACAGGTGTGGTGGCCTCCAAGTAGCAGGGTTCATATCACAGATGTGGTGGCCTCCAAGGAGCTGGGCTCATATCACAGGCGTGGTGGCCTCCAAGAAGCTGGGCTCATATCACAGATGTGGTGGTCTCCAATGAGCATGGTTTCAAATCACATGCCCGGTGGCCTATAATGAGCAGGGTTTCACATCACAGGTTTGATAGCCTATAAGGAGCTGGGCTCATATCACAGGTGTGGTGGCCTCCAAGGAGTATGGTTTCACATCACAGGTCTGATAGCCTATAAGAAGCAGGGTTCATATCACAGATGTGGCGGCCTCCAAGGAGCTGGGCTCATATCACAGGTGTGGTGGCCTCCAAGGAGCTGGGCTCATATCACAGGCATGGTGGCCTCCAAGAAGCTGGGCTCATATCACAGGTGTGGTGGCCTCCAAGGAGCTGGGTTCATATCACATATGGGGTGGCCTCCAATGAGCATGGTTTCAGATCACATGCCTGGTGGCCTATAAGGAGCAGGGTTTCACATCACAGGTCTGATAGCCTATAAGGAGCAGGGTTCATATCACAGATATGGTGGCTTCTAAGGGTTTCATATCACAGAGACTTTAAGGAAACTAACTAGGTCTGGTGGCCTCTAAGGAGTACAAGAATTGGGTCTACTCACTGGTGAAGTCACAGAGGGCGTTTTCCGCGTGGTAGTGGGAAAGTGCTTTGAAATGTTCGGCTTTAACACGCACCATGGTGGTCCATGAGAATGGCACGTAGTCCTTAACGGGTGGGTGCATCATGGTCCTGTATACCAGCGTGTAAACATCTTCAACCTGAAGATAAAAGATACAGGATTCCCATCTGACATGTATGACCTCACTCACTAGGACACTTAGTGAGTCTTAGTGACATAAGGCAAACTTTACTACTTCAACAAGGCTGCCAAGTAGGAAACACCCTACACACTGCCCACCACTATTCTCTGATACAATGAAGCCGGCTACTTTGTAACCTCCATTGAAACAATTCTTTATTGGTTACATAGCAGGATACAGCAGTAACATGTTAACGTGTTTCGGCCGAAGCCTTACTCATAGCACGACACTGCCTGCCATTACCTTTATTGGCAGGAAAAGCCTACTTTGTGTGCCTCTTGACTATACTCTAATTACTGAAATCAAGAGAAAGCCCTGCAAAGGGTGCCAAGCCCTGACCACCTTTATGTAAATGAAGCTGACTTGCCGGACCTTTGGCCTCATGCTGGTTCCAAGGCTGTGGAAATGAAGGTTTCACTACCAGCGAAATCACCATCTTGGAAGTAGCATTAGGGCAACTCTCCCAAACACCACATCATTTGCATACTTTAACTAGGATCTAGCTCCCTCCTAGATGGTCTACCTCTACACAGGCTATATTTCCCTCAAGCATGAATGCGAATACTAGACTCATCCACCTTACCAACCGCTCACTGACTGGCACCCTTTTCTACCAATCCTTCCACTGGCTTCCGCTCACCCAAAAAAATAAAAAAATTCTAAATACTATCATCATCATCACCACCATCATCATCCAAAGCCATCCACAACTCTGCCCCCAGCTATCACCAACCTCGTCTCAACATAAAAACCAATCCATTCTTTCCCCTCCTCCCAAGACCTTCTGCTCTCTTGTCCCCTCGTCACTTCTTGCCATGCTTTCCTTCAGCACTTCTCCAGAGCCTCTCCCATCCTCTGGAACTCCCTACCTCAATCTGTCTATTTCCTACATTATAGGTGGCTGAGAATACTGACCGATTACACTCACTATTCTCCATTACTTCCAAGGAACACAAAAAGGTCCTTCAGGACCGATCTTAGTAACATTATAGAGAAGCACAGCGCAAATAATGTAATGAACGGAAATGGGGCACTCACCCTGGCCGCTTCCTGTGCCATCTGGACCTGCGAGAGGAAAGAATTTGTATTACTCGCCAGGCTGGACTTCTCGAAGATGCACTCCTGGACCTGGGCCACCATTAGCCGCACCAGCATGTTCAAAGATGCCGCGCTCATGTCCAGGCTTGGGGCGTTAGAGAAGTTTTCTTTTAAGTAATTAAAGCATCCTGCAATGAGAGAACAACAGAGGCTTAAAAAATAAATAAATAAATAAACACCCGGGGAAATCTATTTTTTTTTTCATTTGATTTATTTTATAAAAAAAAAAAAGTCAAATAGATCAGTATATATTTGGGCTCAAGGTGCTTCTTTTTGATAAAATAGAAGTAAATAAACCATCGTGTTTTGGGGGAGGGGATTGGGTTGCATGGTTTCCCTTCATCAGCAGGACCTTGTCTACTTCTACCTCTCGAGTCCAGGACCTTTATATAAAAATCAGATCATTTTGGAACCTGAAATATGTTGTCTTGTCTCTTCAATTACAAAAAAATAAATCATTTTATTGTGCGGCACATCATATCCTCTACACGTTGCCTGGTCTCTTTTCCATATCCTCTCCATGCTGCCTAATCAGTCACAGGTTTTACACTTCTATTCATGTGAATAGTTGTATTTTGGACTCTTTTTGGACTCTATTGGTGTTGCTCCGTGTCCTTTCAATAGACGGTGCAAATTTCTTTCCTGCAACCACAGGTTGCCAGAAAGAAATTTGCACGATTCCCCCCTCAACACAGAAAGTGCTGACAGGGGAATCCATCCCCATCTCAATTTTCTGCATCTGGTGAGGGATGACCGTGATAATTGCTAGCGGCTATAGCAGCTGCTGGTGATAAATCGCAACTGAACCTGGCAGGCTGGTTGTATCAAAGTTGATCGATTGATCAACTTGGTACATTCAGCCTACCCACACATGATTCGTCTTGTCTATGGCCGGCCGTAATCTACACCTGAGGCTCCTCCCAAAGACCCCTTAGTGAGCAGGAGCTGCCAAACCGCAGTCACTGCACTTCTCTCAAGACCTTCTAAAATGTACCAGTTTGCAGTCTATGGTCCTCCAATTCTGCAGACGGGGAGAGGAAGTTCCCAGAGCTCACCTGCTATTCCTATATCAGAGTACCCAATTGCAGAGATCAGATCTACTCGTTGGGAAGAGACATGAGAATGAAGCCTCAGACAGCAGATAAGATGCAGAATAAACACTCACCAGCAGCTTTCTGAAAAGCATCAATAGCGGTGTCCACTCCGTCTACTGACAGGCGATCCTGTCTGGCTGCGATCTGGGTGTAGAGCGCTCCCATATTGAACAGTACACTTCCCTTCTCAAATGCCAGAGCCCGCTGGCAGGAAGGAACGCCGGTGAGAGAGTCGTACCTGTGCGGATATATCGCCATTATTAGGCAGGGGGCATGTGAGGCAGCACTCAGGGGAAAGAACCTGAGAGCAAGAGGGAGGGGTTTAGGCAAAGAATGTGGAAAGCACAGTAGAAGATGGGTAATGAGGCGGAGCACAGGGCAAAGGGAGTAAGCACCGGCGAGTAGTAGAGAGGTGAGGAGGCGGAGCACAGGGGAAAGTACCGGGGAGAGTAGTAGAGAGGTGATGAGGCGGAGCACAGGGGAAAGTACCGGGGGAGTAGAGGAGAGATGAGGAGGCGGAGCACAGGGGAAAGTACGGGGGGGAGTAGTAGAGAGGTGATGAGGCGGAGCACAGGGGAAAGTACCGGGGGAGTAGTAGAGAGGTGAGGAGGTGGAGCACAGGGGAAAGTAGCGGGGGGAGTAGTAGAGAGGTGATGAGGCAGAGCACAGGGGAAAGTCCGGGGAGAGTAGTAGAGAGGTGATGAGGCGGAGCACAGGGGAAAGTACCGGGGGAGTAGAGGAGAGATGAGGAGGCGGAGCACAGGGGAAAGTACCGGGGGAGTAGTAGAGAGGTGAGGAGGTGGAGCACAGGGGAAAGTAGCGGGGGAGTAGTAGAGAGGTGATGAGGCAGAGCACAGGGGAAAGTCCGGGGAGAGTAGTAGAGAGGTGATGAGGCGGAGCACAGGGGAAAGTCCGGGGAGAGTAGTAGAGAGGTGATGAGGTGGAGCACAGGGGAAAGTACTGGGGGGAGTAGTAGAGAGGTGAGGAGGTGGAGCACAGGGGAAAGTACCGATGGAGTAGTAGAGAGGTGAGGAGGCGGAGCACAGGGGAAAGTCCGGGGAGAGTAGTAGAGAGGTGAGGAGGCGGAGCACAGGGGAAAGTACCGGAGAGTAGTAGAGAGGTGAGGAGGCGGAGCACAGGGGAAAGTACCGGGGGAGTAGTAGAGAGGTAATGAGGCGGAGCACAGGGGAAAGTACTGGGGAGAGTAGTAGAGAGGTGATGAGGCAGAGCACAGGGGAAAGTACCGGGGGAGTAGTAGAGAGGTGATGAGGCAAAGCACAGGGGAAAGTACTGGGGAGAGTAGTAGAGAGGTGATGAGGCAGAGCACAGGGGAAAGTACTGGGGAGAGTAGTAGAGAGGTGATGAGGCAGAGCACAGGGGAAAGTACCGGGGGAGTAGTAGAGAGGTGATGAGGCGGAGCACAGGGGAAAGTACCGGTAGAGTAGTAGAGAGGTGAGGAGGCGGAGCACAGGGGAAAGTACCGGGGGAGTAGTAGAGAGGTGATGAGGCGGAGCACAGGGGAAAGTACCGGGGAGAGTAGTAGAGAGGTGATGAGGCAGAGCACAGGGGAAAGTACCGGTGGAGTAGTAGAGAGGTGAGGAGGCGGAGCACAGGGGAAAGTCCGGGGAGAGTAGTAGAGAGGTGAGGAGGCGGAGCACAGGGGAAAGTACCGGGGGAGTAGTAGAGAGGTGATGAGGCGGAGCACAGAGGAAAGTACCGGTAGAGTAGTAGAGAGGTGAGGAGGCGGAGCACAGGGGAAAGTACCGGGGAGAGTAGTAGAGAGGTGAGGAGGTGGAGCACAGGGGAAAGTACCGGGGGAGTAGTAGAGAGGTGATGAGGCGGAGCACAGAGGAAAGTACCGGTAGAGTAGTAGAGAGGTGAGGAGGCGGAGCACAGGGGAAAGTACCGGGGAGAGTAGTAGAGAGGTGAGGAGGTGGAGCACAGGGGAAAGTACCGGGGGAGTAGTAGAGAGGTGATGAGGCGGAGCACAGAGGAAAGTACCGGTAGAGTAGTAGAGAGGTGAGGAGGCGGAGCACAGGGGAAAGTACCGGGGAGAGTAGTAGAGAGGTGATGAGGCGGAGCACAGAGGAAAGTACCGGTAGAGTAGTAGAGAGGTGAGGAGGCGGAGCACAGGGGAAAGTACCGGTAGAGTAGTAGAGAGGTGATGAGGCGGAGCACAGAGGAAAGTACCGGTAGAGTAGTAGAGAGGTGAGGAGGTGGAGCACAGGGGAAAGTACCGGTAGAGTAGTAGAGAGGTGAGGAGGCGGAGCACAGGGGAAAGTACCGGGGGGGTAGTAGAGAGGTGAGGAGGCGGAGCACAGGGGAAAGTACCGGTAGAGTAGTAGAGAGGTGAGGAGGCGGAGCACAGGGGAAAGTACCGGGGGGGTAGTAGAGAGGTGATGAGGCAGAGCACAGGGGAAAGTACCGGGGGAGTAGAGGAGAGATGAGGAGGCGGAGCACAGGGGAAATCTTTAGGAACATGAGGAGTTATTGAGCACCACTAATAAATGAATTTGAAATTGGATACATTTTTATCATCACAGGGTATCGCTGTGGATACATATAACCGTGTGCCAACCTCCTAGCTACTGAAGAATATTGTACATTTATTGAAAATGGACTTTATAGGCACACCTGTACAAATCTAAGTTATTTAAAAAATAGTTCATTTAAATAACATTAAAAACATTATGTATACATAGTTTGTTTAAAGGACAAATTATGACAGATTGCCTACACAGCACTTACACCACACGCAACATGTAGAGCGAACCTACTTATAACATGTCTGAACCACAAACTGAATTTAAATTGTGCTCATAAGTTTACATACCCTGGCAGAATTTATGATTTCTTGGCTATTTTTCAGAGAATATAAATGATAACACAAAAACTTTTCTTTCACTCATGGTTAGTGTTTGGCTGAAGCCATTTATTATCAATCAACTGTATTTACTCTTTTTAAATCATAATGACAACAGAAACTACCCAAATGACCCTGATCAAAAGTTTACATACCACAGTTCTTAATACCGTGTATTGCCCCCTTTAACATCAATGACAGCTTGAAGTCTTTTGTGGTATTTGTGGATGAGGCTCTTTATCTTCTCAGATGGTAAAGCTGCCCATTCCTCTTGGCACAAAGCCTCCAGTTCCTGTAAATTCTTGGGCTGTCTTGTATGAACGGCACATTTTGAGATCTCCCCAGAGTGGCTCAATGATATTGAGGTCAGGAGACTGAGATGGCCACTCCAGAACCTTCACTTTATTCTGCTGTGGCCAATGACAGGTGGACTTGGCCTTCTGTTTTGGATCATTGTCATGTTGGAATGTCCAAGTACGTCCCATGAGCAGCAAAAGTTGCTTTGGGGCCCCCCTTCCCCAAAGCACTCCCCCCATGTTGAGGGCATGTGGCCCAGTACGGTGCAGGAGGAAGGGGGGCGCTCGCTTGTCCCCACCCACTTCCTGACCTGCCAGGCTGTGTGCTCAGACAAGGGTCTGGTATGGATCTTGGGGGGACCCCCATGTCATGGGGGTTCCCCTTAAAATCCATACCATACCGAAGGGCCTGGTATGCTCTTGGAGGAGGAACCCAAATCATTTTTTTTTTAAATTTGGCGTGGAGTTCCCCTTTAAGATCATCAGAGCACAAGTCGCATGCCAAAGTCGGATCAGTCAAGACAGCGATCTGACTTTAGTGATATATATTCAATGGGCTGAAGTAGGATCAAAGTCAGACCAAAGAACTGCAGGGAGCATTTTCAAAATCGGACCGACTTGTGTCAGACCAGTTAGACGGCTCCCATAGGGAAACCTTGATTTTCACACGTCATACGACATGAGCTCCCAATTTCAGAGCGTTTTCGTACCAGCGTGAACCCGGCCTTATACACACACTAATTACAAGCAAACACATCACAGGTGAGGATGGTTACCTTTAATAGTCATTCAAACCTCTTTGTGTCAACTTGTGTGCATGTTATCAGGCCAAAATCACCAGGGTATGTAAACTTTTGATCAGGGTCATTTGGGTTTCTGTCATTATGATTTAAAAAGAGTAAACACAGTTGATTGATAATAAACGGCTTCAGCCAAACACTAACCATGAGTGAAAGAAAAGTTTTTGTGTTATCATTCATATTCTCTGAGAAATGGCCAAGAAATCATCAATTGTGCCAGGGTATGTAAACTTATGAGCACAAAAAAAATAGGTGTGACTATATATAGGTGTGACTATATATAGTCACACCTGAAACCTTGTAACACTAACTAGTCACATGACACTGGGGAGGGAAAATAATTGGGCCCAATTTGGACATTTTCACTTAGGGTTGTACTCACTTTTGTTGCCAGCGGTTTAGACATTAATGGCTGTGTGTTGAGTTATTTTGAGGGGACAGCAAATTTACACTGTTATACAAGCTGTACACTCACTACTTTACATTGTAGCAAAGTGTCATTTCTTCAGTGTTGTCACATGAAAAGATAGAAGAAAACATTTACAAAGCTGTAAGCGGTGTACTCACTTGTGTGAGATACTGTATTATATATATATACACACACATACACAGTGGGGACGGAAAGTATTCAGACCCCCTTAAATTTTTCTCGCTTTGATATATTGCAGCCATTTGCTAAAATCATTTAGGTTTTTTCCTTATTAATGTACACACAGCCCCCCATATTGTACACACAGCCCCCCATATTGTACACACAGCACCCCATATTGTACACACAGCCCCCCATATTGTACACACAGCCCCCCATATTATACACACAGCACCCCATATTGTACACACAGCCCCCCATATTGTACACACAGCACCCCATATTGTACACACAGCACCCCATATTGACAGAAAAACACAGAATTGTTGACATTTTTGCAGATTTATTAAAAAAGAAAACCTGAAATATCACACGATCCTAAGTATTCAGACCCTTTGCTCAGTATTTAGTAGAAGCCCCTTTTGATGAGTCTTTTTGGGAAAGATGCAACAAGTTTTTCACACCTGGATTTGGGGATCCTCTGCCATTCCTCCTTGCAGATCCTCTCCAGTTCTGTCAGGGGGGATGGTAAACGTTGGTGGACGGCCATTTTTAGGTCTCTCCAGAGATGCTCAGTTGGGTTTAAGTCAGGGCTCTGGCTGGGCCATTCAAGAACAGTCACGGAGTTGTTGTGAAGCCACTCCTTCATTATTTTAGCTGTGTGCTTAGGGTCATTGTCTTGTTGGAAGGTAAACCTTCGGCCTAGTCTGAGGTCCTGAGCACTCTGGAGAAGGTTTTCGTCCAGGATATCCCTGTACTTGGCCACATTCATCTTTCCCTCGATTGCCGTCCTGTCCCTGCAGATGAAAAACAACCCCACAGCATAATGCTTCCACCACCATGCTTCACTGTTGGGACTGTATTGGACAGGTGATGAGCAGTGCCTGGTTTTCTCCACACATACCACTTAGAATTAAGGATAAAAAGTTCTATCTTGGTCTCATCAGACCAGAGAATCTTATTTCTCACCATCTTGGAGTCCTTCAGGTGTTTTTTTAGCAAACTCCATGCGGCTTTCATGTGTCTTGCACTGAGGAGAGGCTTCCACTCTGCCATAAAGCCCCGACTGGTGGAGGGCTGCAGTGATGGTTGACTTTCTACAACTTTCTCCCATCTCCCGACTGCATCTCTGGAGCTCAGCCACAGTGATCTTTGGGTTCTTCTTTACCTCTCTCACCAAGGCTCATCTCCCCCGATAGCTCAGTTTGGCTGGACGGACGGCTCTAGGAAGGGTTCTGGTCGTCCCAAACCTCTTCCATTTAAGGATTATGGAGACCATTGTGCTCTTAGGAACTTTAAGTGCAGCAGAAATGTTTTTGTAACCTTGGCCAGATCTGTGCCTTGCCACAATTCTGTCTCTGAGCTCTTCAGGCAGTCCCTTTGACCTCATGATTCTCATTTGCTCTGACATGCACTGTGAGCTGTAAGGTCTTATATAGACAGGTGTGTGGCTTTCCTAATCAAGTCCAATCAGTATAATCAAACACAGCTGGACTCAAATGAAGGTGTAGAACCATCTCAAGGATGATCAGAAGAAATGGACAGCACCTGAGTTATATATATGAGTGTCACAGCAAAGGGTCTGAATACTTAGGACCATGTGACATTTCAGTTTTTCTTTTTTAATTAATCTGCAAAAATGTCAACAATTCTGTGTTTTTCTGTCAATATGGGGTGCTGTGTGTACAATATGGGGTGCTGTGTGTACAATATGGGGTGCGGTGTGTACAATATGGGGGGCTGTGTGTACAATATGGGGGGCTGTGTGTACAATATGGGGGGCTGTGTGTACAATATGGGGGGCTGTGTGTACAATATGGGGTGCTGTGTGTACAATATGGGGGGCTGTGTGTACAATATGGGGGGCTGTGTGTATATTAAAAATGAACTTAAATAATTTTAGCAAATGGCTGCAATATAACAAAAAGTGAAAAATTTAAGGGGGTCTGAATATTTTCCGTCCCCACTGTACATATATATATAAAGTTTTTAATGTTTTTTAAATAAACTATTTTTTAGTAAAATTTGATTTGTACGGGTTTGCCTATAATGTCTATTTTCATTAAAATGTACAAATATTCACCACTATTAAACGACCTTTATAGAAATCACTACATGGATCACTTTGGGAAAATGACCTTAGATAGACTGAAAAATGATGAAAAAGTGCTTACTAACCAATGGAAGAAGACGCCCAGCGTCCGGTTCGGTGGCAGAAAGCGGTTGTCCAGGAAGTAAAGCTGGTTGTAATACTCCATTAGGAGCTCAATACCGGCCTCGCTGCGGCTGGGGGTCCTCATGGCCTGAACAGGGAAGAGACCACCCATAACTGATTAGGGAGAACAATAATGTTTAACATTTTGACAGAGCCAGTCTACAATCATGCATCTAGTGCTGCCTCTTTAGATAATCCATAGTGCTCTGGAAATCCCTTGTCACATTTATATTACATATAGTGAAACATTAAAGTATTTTTGAGTCACATACCAGGAATAATCACGCTGTAAATGAGTATCCGTATTCCTTATCTATACAGGTCAGCCGCCATTCATCTGCATCAGCATGACAGCCAGGGAACTAGCATTCTTTAAACCAAAGTTTAGCAATGGCAGCTCCTTTAAATGACACTTGTGGGTCTTGTCCCTCTCCCAGCCTGTGACTGGAAGGAGAAGCACCAGACTGATGAGCTCATCTCTCTACCACTCTGCTCTCTCCTCCTATTAGCATGTAAATTTTAGCACATTAGCACTGCAGCACAACTGATTGGCTCCTTGTCCATCGCCATCTCCTAGTCGGAGCTATGCTGCACAGAGACTGCTAGAGGCTGATTCAGGTACATAAACTGCTTGCATATAAAAATAATTTCAATGGTATACCTGCCTAGAATTAGCTTTTTAAGCATCTCAGTGGTGGAGGGAGTGTCACGTATACAGTGTTACCTCAGATCTCTACTTTCACACGTGGATTTCTTCGGCTATGGGCTGGGCTTTGTGGTTCATCAAATTTGGACTGTTTCAATTTTATTTATTTTTTATGGAACTTTGAATGGACTTTCTTTGCGCTGCACTTTTTATTTTGCTCATGTTATTCGAGGTTCTGCGACTACCTTACAAGTGTTCAGCTGGCAACATTGTTACTTGTTAGGTGTTTGTTTGCACAGATTGCCTCCTTTTTGATACATAAAAAAAAAAAAAAAAAAAAAAAAAAAAAATGGGCTAACTTTACTATTTTGTTTTTTTTTTATTTCAAAAAAGTGTATTTTTTCCCCAAAAAAATGTGTTAAAAAAAAAAAGAGCGCTGTGCAAATAAGGTGTGACATAAAATATTGTAATGATCGCCATTTTATTCTCTAGGGTCTCTGCTAAAAAAAATATATATATAAAAATATTTGGGGGTTCCAAGTAATTTTCTAGCAAAAAATACTAATTTAAAAAAACGTGTAAACAAAAAGTTCCAGAAAAAGCTTTAACCACCTCAATACTGGATACTGTCACCCTCCCTCTTGCCCAGACCAATTTTTAGCTTTAAGCGCTATCACACTTTGAATGACAATTGCGCGGTCATACAACACTGTACCCAAATGACATTTTTTTTATCTTTTTCTTCACACAAATAGAGATTGCTTTTCGTGGTATTTAATCACTGCTGGAATTTTTTTTTTACAAAAAAAAAAAAAAAAACAAAAAGAAGAAGAAGAAAGAAGAAGAACGAAGGAGGAAGAACGAAGGAGGAAGAAAGAAGGAGGAAGAACGAAGGAGGAAGAACGAAGGAGGAAGAAAGAAGGAGGAAGAACGAAGGAGGAAGAAAGAAGAAGAAGACCACTTATGGGCACTTACAGGTTTTGATTGGTGGCAATTATGGGCACTGATGAGGAGGCACTGATAGGTGGCAATTATGGGCAACGATTGGTGGCACTTATGAGGAGGCACTGATAGCAGGCACTTACGGCCACTGATTGGTGGCACTTATGGAGACTGATAGCAGGCACTTATGGGCACTGGTTGGTGAAACTTATGGACACTGATGAGGAGGCACTGATAGCAGGCACTTATGGGCACTGATTGGTGGCACTTATGGACACTGATTGGTGGCACTTCCGCATTTACATGCGACCGGCTGTGATTGGACACAGCCGATCACATGGTTAAAGAGCCGCGGCTCTTTACATTGATCGGGGTCACGCCGTGTCTTAGCCGTTCTGGGGCGACATCATATGAAGTCCTCCCAGAACGCGAGCCGCACCGTCCCTCCGTCATTTAATGGTGTGTGGGCAGCAAGCGGTTAAAGTGGTTCATTTCTGATTGGATGAGTATCTGGACTGAAGGTCCGGCTCCGAGGGTTCCCCTTTAAACTGTCCGCCATTTTATTATTGCTTCATGCCTTGTCCGGGATTATAGAATGGTCTCTCTCTGGTATTACCTTGTTTCCCCGAAAATAAGACCTAGCGTGATTGTCAGTAATGGCTGCAATATAAGCCCTACCCCCCAAATAAGCCCTTCCCTGTTTCCCCGAAAATAAGCCCTACCCTGAAAATAAGACCTACAAGGACTTTAACTAGGACTTATTTGGGGGGTAGGGCTTATATTGCAGGGGTAACAGGGTAGGTGTTCAGTATATCGGTGTGGAGGACACTGACCTGTCTCAACTCCATGAATTCACGGATCTCCTTCTCATATAGGGAGCCGTCTTCCCCATAATGCTCCGCAATGAACTCCTAGAAGAGGAAAAAACAAATATGAGTCCAGCGGCCTCACATCACCACATCTATCAATTTCTAATGCTAGGGTGCCGGTCTCTAAAATACTATAAATCAATAAACAAATTCACAAACACAGATCAATAATAAGTCATTGCACTGTCATTAAATTCCCACAACAGCCGATGTAATACTGAGACAACTGAGCAATGCAGCCAGCAAAATCATTACATTACACATCCCCATTCCTTCCTAGCATAGTATTTTTTCTTTATTTATATAACTCTGACAGTTTACATATTGTACATTCACATCAGTCCCCGCCCCCGAGGAGCTTACAATCAAAAGATTCACCTACACATACTAGAGCCAATTTGGACAGAAGCAAATTAACCTCCCAGCATGTCTTTGGAGTACCCGGAGGAAACCCACACAGGCACAGGGAGAACATGCAAAAAATATCCTCGTTCAGATTTGAGGCCCCCCCCCCCCCTGTGCTGCAACACAGAAGCGCATGGGATGGGTTTTTCTCAGCTGTTCTGCAAGGGAGGAGTGCTAACCCTACATCCAACTCATTTCAGAGGTTGTAACTACACCCCTTCCTCAGAGCTTAACCACGTCAGCCCCGGAGGGTTAACTGAAAATTGCGCGGTCGTGCGACAGAATAAAATTGATGTCCTTTTCTCCCCACAAATAGAACTTTCTTTTGGTGGTATTTGATCACCTCTGCGGTTTTTATTTTTTGCGCTATAAACAAAAAAAGAGCCACAATTTTGAAAAAAAAAAAATATATATAATAATAATAATAATAATAATAATAATAATAAATATATATATTATATATTTTAATATATATATTATTTTTATTTTTTTTTTTTTACTTTCTGCTATAAAACATCCAAAAAAAATAAAAAAATCTAATTTCTTCATCAATTTGGGCCAATATCTATTCTTCTACATATTTTTGGTAAAAAAAAAAATCCCAAATAGCGTATATTGATTGGTTTGCACAAAAGTTATATCGTCTACAATCTACTGGATAGATTTTGGGCATTTTTTTTTTGTTTTTTTTTACTAGTTATGGCGGCAATCTGCGATTTTTAGCGGGACTGTGACATTGTGGCAGACAAATTGGACACCAAGGGACACTTTTTTGGGGACCAGTGACACCAATACAGTGATCAGTGCTAAGAAAAATGCAGTCACTGTATAAAGGACACTGGCCAGTAAGGAGTTAACATCAGGGGCGATCAAAGGGTTAAGTGTGTCCCTAGGGGGGGTGCTTGATAACTGTGTGGGTGACGGACTGATTGCAGGAATAGAGAGATCCGTGTTCCTGATTAGAAGGAATCGCAGATCTCTCTGTTCCGGTCTGACAGAATGATGGCCTGCTTTGTTTACATCAGCAGACCACCGTTCTGTCATCCCCCCCAAACGATCGTGAAGGCCGCCGGGCCCGCTGTGACCAATCACAGTGGGAGCGGGTCGCCATCGGCGCATTAACAACGCGCAGGTACATTGTTTCACGCAGCCGGGCCACCCTGCCGCAGTATATATATATATGTGGTCCTGAAGCCACAGCCACAGCTCCATGTATCTATTCAGACATGAAGCCATGGTTTGGCCCCGCCTCCTCCCTCTTCTGATTGGCTGAGTTTGATTGACAGCAGCAGGAGCCAATGGCACACCGCTGCTGTGTCTCAGCCAATCAGGAGGGAGAGTCCCGGACTGAACGAGCGACTGTGTTCATAGGGGGAGATTAGGGCTACTTTCACACTTCTGCGACTTGTCCTGCGACTTGGGACTGCAAAGCCGCATGACAAGTCGTACTCCGTGATTTTCAATGAGCACCGTTCATATCTGTGCGACTTCAAAGTATTTCCTGCACTACTTTGGTCCGACTTTGAGGCGACCTGAGGTCCACAGACCTCATCATTATACAGGCATTGCTTCAAGTCGCGTCAAAAAATCGTGCAACTTTCAGGTCACACAAGTGTGAAAGGGCCCTAAGCGATTTTCTCTCTTTCAACCCATGCATAATGTATGGCCTTGCCTTATACCCCCTGTTGCGTTTGCTGGGCAGTACCACCCAAGAAAATGGGGGCCAAGCTGTACCCGCCCCGCAACCATACAGCCATGTGGGCTTTTAAGGGGTTAAAACAGGCAGAAAGAATTCCTCCCAGACACCTGTCAAACATCCTATGAAAAGTAATCCACCACTGATCGCTCTTCAGAGGGCAACCTTAAATGTAAAACAAGCCCGAAAGATACATTTTATCGGTTGTTTGAAAATATCAGACCAGACATATCAGTGCTGCACCTCTACCGAGCTCACCTTCAACTGATCCGTCAGGTCCAGATCTTTTGTCTCTTTCAAGCCCAGCGGGATCATGGGAACGCTGATCACTTCACTGCAAACCACAAAAAAAAAAAAAAAAACAGAAACACATTTAAAAGAAGAGAGAAGAGATCAGACTGCAGAACACAACTCATCCAATCGGCTGTCTGGACAACTCAAATCCAATCATTCTGGAATGAAGAATGCAGAGCAGTCCACCACACTGACATGGCGGCATGGGGCGGTCCACAAGAAGAACGGCGAGACGTAGGAGAGGGCGACAAATCTGCCAGCGCAACAGAGATTTTGTTTAATTTCCTACATAAATATTAAAACAGGGATCAAGTGTTTAACCCCTTCAATACCGGGAACTTTCACCCCCTTCCTGCCTAGGCCAATTGTCAGCTTTCAGCGGTCGTGCTACACTGTAACCATGTGACATTTTTATCATTTTTTTTTTTTCACAAATAGAGATTTCTTTTGGCGGTATTTAATCACCGCTGGGGTTTTATTTTTTGCTAAACAAAAAAAGACTGAAAATTTTGAAAAAAAAAAAAAAAAAAAAAAAAATGCATTTTCTTTGTTTCTGTTATAAAAGTTTTGCACATAAATAATCTCTCTTTATAAAATTTAGGCCAAAATGAATCCTGCTACATTTCTTTGATGAAAATAACCCAAATCTGTGTATATTATTTAGTCTGTAGGACTGAAATATGATCAATCCCGATGTACTGGCGGCCAATCTCATTTCTTGAGGCCAGGACAGTACAAATACCCCCCAAATGACCCCTTTTTTGGAAAGCAGACAGTCCGAGGTGTTTCATAAGAGGCACGGCGAGTTTTTTGAAGTTGTAATTTGTCACAATTAGTTTAAAAATCGAATTAAAAAAAAAATAAAAAATTCTCCTGTGCAGTACAGTGTCATGATATAACGGGCGTGGCGGTGATCAGAGACACCGACTGGTGACAATATGTAAACAAAATTAAAAAATATATTTTATTAACAATTTTTTATTTTATTTTACATACAGTACATTATTACACTATTACTCTATGATTGCTTAGAACAGGGGATTTTACAGTTTTAAGCAATCATTTTTTTCCTTTATAAAAACTATTAATTTAGTGTTTACTATTGTGATTAGCTGTGATTGGCCACTGCTAATCACATGATACAGGTGGGCTGTGATTGGCCCCGTCTGTACCATGCGATCACTGTGACCAATCACAGGGCTCATCACTATAGAACACAATGAATGGCATGAATCTAAGCCTCTCATTGTGTACAATTGTCATGCCATGTGCTGTGATTGGCCACAGTGATCACATGGTACCAGCAGTGGGCCGGTACAGTGATCTGTCTTCGGCTATGTCCGGTGGACACAGCGGGTGACAGATCTCGCCGGAGCGCAGCCCAATCCTGGGAGGACATCAGATGACATCCACCCAGGATAACAGGGCTCATATTACAATAGCCCGGGCTCTTGCCTCCTCTGTGTAAGGGTTTCGCAAAGAGCGGCCCCGATCCTCCTCTTCTGGGGTCCCCCGGCGGCGCTCCTGGCTCCTCCTCTTCTCGAGTGCCTCCCACGGAGAGCCTCTTTCCATGGGGGCACCCATGTGGGTGCCCTCCTGAGTCTTGCTCCTGCTTCCATTGACACAGACAGCTGGACTCAGCCCCACCCCCCGGGTCACTGGATTTGATTGACAGCAGTGGGAGCCAATGGCTCCTGCTGATATCAATCTATCCAATGAGGAGAGAGACAGCGGCTGGGCTCGTTCTCATCACTGAAACAATCGGGATCAGGTAAGAAAAAAGGGACATCCTCCCTGTGCTGGAGGATGGAGGCCTATAGCTGGGAGGACACACGGTCCCTTTGCTGGAGGATGGAGGCCTGCAGCTGGGAGGACACACGGTCCCTGTGCTGGAGGATGGAGGCCTGTAGCTGGGAGGACACACGGTCCCTGTGCTGGAGGATGGAGGCCTGTAGCTGGGAGGACACACGGTCCCTGTGCTGGAGGATGGAGGCCTGCAGCTGGGAGGACACACGGTCCCTGTGCTGGAGGATGGAGGCCTGTAGCTGGGAGGACACACGGTCCCTGTGCTGGAGGATGGAGGCCAGTAGCTGGCAGGACACATGGTCCCTTTGCTGGAGGATGGAGGGCTGTAGCTGGGAGGACACACGGTCCCTGTGCTGGAGGATGGAGGCCTGTAGCTGGGAGGACACACGGTCCCTGTGCTGGAGGATGGAGGCCTGTAGCTGGGAAGACACACGGTCCCTGTGCTGGAGGATGGAGGCCTATAGCTGGGAGGACACACGGTCCCTTTGCTGGAGGATGGAGGCCTGTAGCTGGGAGGACACACGGTCCCTGTGCTGGAGGATGGAGGCCTGTAGCTAGGAGGACACACGGTCCCTGTGCTGGAGGATGGAGGCCTGTAGCTGGGAGGACACACGGTCCCTGCGCTGGAGGATGGAGGCCTGTAGCTGGGAGGACACATGGTCCCTGTGCTGGAGAATGGAGGCCTGTAGCTGGGAGGACACATGGTCCCTGTGCTGGAGAATGGAGGCCTGTAGCTGGGAGGACACACGGTCCCTGTGCTGGAGGATGGAGGGCTGTAGCTGGGAGGACACACGGTCCCTGCGCTGGAGGATGGAGGCCTGTAGCTGGCAGGACACATGGTCCCTTTGCTGGAGGATGGAGGGCTGTAGCTGGGAGGACACACGGTCCCTGTGCTGGAGGATGGAGGGCTGTAGCTGGGAGGACACACGGTCCCTGTGCTGGAGGATGGAGGCCTGTAGCTGGGAGGACACACGGTCCCTGTGCTGGAGGATGGAGGCCTGTAGCTGGGAGGACACATGGTCCCTGTGCTGGAGGATGGAGGCCTGTAGCTGGGAGGACACACGGTCCCTTTGCTGGAGGATGGAGGCCTGTAGCTGGGAGGACACACGGTCCCTGTGCTGGAGGAAGGAGGCCTGTAGCTGGGAGGACACACGGTCCCTTTGCTGGAGGATGGAGGCCTGTAGCTGGGAGGACACACGGTCCCTTTGCTGGAGGATGGAGGCCTGTAGCTGGGAGGACACACGGTCCCTTTACTGGAGGATGGAGGCCTGTAGCTGGGAGGACACACGGTCCCTTTGCTGGAGGATGGAGGCCTGTAGCTGGGAGGACACACGGTCCCTGTGCTGAAGGATGGAGGCCTGTAGCTGGGAGGACACACGGTGAGGTTACCTTTCATTCTGGTAGACATCCACGGAGCTGTTTAACTCTTCCAGCTCTTCTTTTAAAAGCTGTAGGTTGGAGTTGACGTAGCTGAGCTCCAGGGCCACCGTCTCCTTCACTTTGTGGTTTGTGGTCGCCCTGTAAGGATACAATACAAACTGTGATATCCACACCGAGGACTAAAGACATCATTACCCGTTACTGTAAAAAAAACAATCCAAACCAGCACAGAGGAGACGCAGCCCCACACACCAACAAACCATCCATCGGGTTTACAAACAAAAATATCATTTTTCATTTATGATTAGGTAGTAATTAGGGTTGCACCGATACAAGTATCAGTGCCAATACCGAGCATTTGCACCAGTACTTGTATAAATGCTCCAAAGCTTGACCCGATACTTGGGCAGCTTCAGACATGATCGGTGCAGCGGTGAGGGGAGTTACAAGCACCGATCTCCCTGTATAGCTTTTCTGACAGCCGCTTCTCCTCCTCTCCCTCCTGCAGCTGTAAGGGAGATCGGTGTTTGTAACTGCCCCCACCGCCGCACCGATCACCCCCGGCTGTCCCCCTTTGTGCTGCCCGTGTCCTTCGGGTCACCCCTGTGTCCTCCCTGGCTCTCTGTGTCCTCCTCCAGGTCCCGATCAGTTTTGTCCTCCGGGTCCCCCTCTGTGTAATCCTCAAGGTCCCCTTGCATCCTTCCCGGCTCCTCCTCCTCCGGTCCCCCCCATGTCCTCCTTGGCTCTTTCACCGGTCTCCCCCTGCTCCGGATCTTTCAGGATGGAGAGCAGAGGAAGGAGCCGGTAAATCTGTAATTTACTGGCTCCTTCCCTTTCCGAATGCTTCAGTTTATGAATAGAGAGGAGTCGCTGTCTTCTGTTCATTCATTTTTAGTGCAGCAGAGGCTGTTGAGAAAGGGACCGGGGAATCTGTGTCCTCAGGGGTCTGCTTAGACCCCGGATATCTCACCAAAGGCCCCCCCCCCCCCAACAAGGCTGGAATAAAACAAAAAAAAAAACAAAAACACACAACAGTTGTTCAGCTTGTTCAATGAAGCTTTCGCAATAAAACCTGGAAGCTGGTTACTATGCAGAGCCGTATCAGATTCTGTGTGCTCCAGTTTTTGGTACTAACCCTTTAAAGAGTCAAAACATTGACTTTCTCTCTCTCTCCCCCACCCTCTCTTTCCCACAAGTACTGAAGAGTTATAATTAGGAATAGACAGTCTGACATCAAACAGTTTATGCAAAGCAGTCTGGCTCGCCCTCTGCAGGCTCAGCCTCTGCAAAATACACTGAGCCAATCACATCAGACTATGTAAAAAAAAAAAAAATAAATAAAAATAAAACAAAAAGGGAGCTTACACTCTAATTTCCCATAGGGAAAAGGGGGAAAGACCCACCTTTAAAAAAGGGAAACTGCAGTCTGCTCACATAATTTGTAATAAAAACATCTTTGCCATTCTGAAGCTTCCCTCCAATCACTTTGCATATCATATTATATATACTGTGATTCTGTACTTGCCAAATATGCTGCAGAAATCTCCCTCCAGTGAGTCTGGCTGCAGCCATTTTAACTGTGGGCAGCTGAAGCTACTGCCTGTTCACTTCCTGGACTTACAGAGGCACACCTCCAGCTCATTGACCCTCTTACGTCTCATCCCCCCTCCCTGGCAAATTCGATCGAGAGAGAGAGAGAGAGAGAGAGAGAGAGAGAGGGAGATCGAGAGAGAGATCGAGAGAGAGAGAGATTGAGAGAGATCAAGAGAGATCGAGAGAGAGTTATAATCATACAAGCATGTTATAATTACCTCCTCTGTGCAGTTGTTTTGCACAGAGCAGCCCCGATCCTCCTCTTCTGGGGTCCCTGGCTGGAGCTATTGGCCCCTCCCTCTTGTTAAGTGCCCCCACAGCAAGCAGCTTGTTATGGGGGCACCCGAGCCAAGTCACAGCTCCTTGTGTCCATTCTGACACCGAGCTGCGGCCCGGCTCCGCACCCTATCTCTCCTGATTGGCTGACTGACTTTGATAGCAGCAGGAGCCAATGCCGCTGCCGCGTCTCAGCCAATCAGGAAGGAGTCTCAGATGGCCAAGGCACTCGTGGACATCCTTGGATAGAGGTGGGCCTCAGGTAAGTATTAGGTGGGCCGCCGCACACAGAAGGCTTTTTATCTTAATGCATAGAATGCACCTTCTGCCTTTACAACCCCTTTAAAGTGTTCGTTAACCCCCCCCCCCCCAAAAAAACAAGAAAAAAATATTCAGATCCTGGCCCCTTAAATTAGATTAAACAGCATAGCGCTTGTGCTGTGTAATCTGCCCCCCCCTCTAAACTGTAAAAAACCTCCTGAACCTGCCACTTCCTGTGACCCCCCCCCCCGCCCTGACCACGATAATCAGGGCGGCTGAGCCCTGACCACCGTGGTCAGAGTGAATCCCTTTGTCATCCGCAGCTGTCATCTCCGCTCTCCTCTCTCTCCCCCTCACTCCTTGCCTGTCAGCTCTGTGTTCTGTGTCTCCCCCCCCACCCCCAATCCACGCCACTATTAGTACAAAAAAAAATAAAAAAAACAATGGTCACTGCCAGACCCTCTATTATAGCCAGTCATACCACACTAAGTTTTTTTCTGAAAACAAGGATTGTAAATACATTTTTAGAGCCATCTTCAAAAAAAAAAAAAAAAAATTAAAATTTTTTTGAACTCAAAAATATACCATAGTTTGTAGTCGCTATAACGTTTGTGCAATCCAATCAATATACACCTATTGGAATTTTTTTTATATTAAAAAAATCTGTAGTAAAATACATGTTGGCCTAAATTATTGAAGAACTTTGAATTAACTTTTTTTTTTTTTTTTTTTTTTTTTATTGGATGTGTTTTATAGCAGAAAGTAAAACTTTTTTTTTCTTCAAAATTGGTCTTTTTTTTTTTGTTTATAGCGCAGAAAAAAAAACCAAAAAAAATAAAATAAACAATGATCACTACCAGCCCCTCTATTATAGCCAGGCATACCACACTTTTTTTTCTGAAAACGAGGATTGTAAATACCTTTTCAGAGCCATCTTCAAAAAATTAAAACATTTTTCAACTCAAAAACATACCATAGTTTGTAGTCGCTATAACGTTTGTACAAGCCAATTAATATACATTGATTGGGATTTTTTTTATACCAAAAATCTGTAGTAGAATACATGTTGGCCTACATTGAAGAAATTTGATATACTTTTTTTTTTTTGATTATTGGATGTGTTTTATACCAAAAAGTAAAACTTTTTTTTCTCCACAATTTGTCTTTTTTTTGTTATAATGCAGAAAAAAAAAAAAAAAAAACCACAGAGGTGATCAAATACCACCAAAAGAAATCTCTATTTGTGGGGAAAAAAGGACATCAATTTTAATTGGGTGCAACATCACACGACCGCGCAATTGTATCACAAAAAATGGAATGGGGGGGGGTAAATCTTCCAGAGCTGAAGTGGTTGAAAAAAAAAAAAAAAAGAAAAAAAGAGAAAAAAAGTTTTGTTTTGATACAATAAGCAGTGCAAAGTTCTTTCTGATGGTTCCCAATTTAGGAGTGTGAAGTCGCAGCACTCGGTGCACAGAGGGGGTCAGACATGTCAGGATGACGAAGGCGACGAGGATCAGGACTGTTTATGGCCGCGATCCATCAAGTGAAAGAGCGCGTTTATCATGGCGAAGACTCTTGCTGTATTGATTGGTGGGGGGGGGGGGGTACATTGTTGTCCTTTGTATGACGGTGGCATTGATGGAGGACAAAGCATCCCCCGCGTAGGGCATTCTACCACACAAAGGGCCCTGGAGATGAAAAGCTTCAGACGGCTTCTGGGCAGAGATGAGTCAAGTCTCCGGCCTTTGTCTGCGCCTTATCTGTGTGCAAAACACAAGGCGACCGTCATCACCACCCCCCCCCAGACGCCGCGCTCCCTCCTCCTGAATGTTTTATGGGTCAATATGAAATATCAGCCACCGTGTGAGGCCACGGCAAACAAAACGAGGGACTCTCAGGTGGATGGAGAGATCCGTAACCAAACGCCCCCCCCCCCCACAGGGAACGCGAGGCGATGACTTGGCCCAACGCTCAACAACCGCCGGGATTAGCGCGGGTAACAATGGAGGGTGGTGCTATTTATAGAAACGGTGCAGAACAATGAGGGGGGGGTGTCATTGATTGGTGGAGATCAGGGGTCACCGCACACTTTCACAGGTCTTAGAAGGATCGTGGAACCCCCAGAGAAGTCGCCAAGGTCTACACAAGTCAGAGATGAGCCAAATGTTCAGTACGAGGCGCGTTCTTTGGACATTACTAAAGTTCAGGTGCCGAAAGCAAACTCCATTAACCACTTGACCTCCGGAAGATAACCCCCCCCCCCCGCGCCCTTCCTGACCAGGCCATTTTTTTTGCAATA
Organism: Lithobates clamitans; assembly: GCA_037952925.1. Taxonomy (NCBI): domain Eukaryota; kingdom Metazoa; phylum Chordata; class Amphibia; order Anura; family Ranidae; genus Lithobates; species Lithobates clamitans. The sequence continues at coordinate 50,740 of JBBGZY010002804.1, read as the reverse complement.
CAGCACTGCGCTACTTTAACTGACAATTGCGCGGTCGTGTGAGGTTGTACCCAAATACAATTCATGTCCTTTTTTCCCCACAAATAGAGCTTTCTTTTGGTGATATTTGATCACCTCTGCAGTTTTTAATTTTTTGCGCTATAAACAAAAAACAAAACAAAAAAAAAAAAAATACAAAAAAAAACAAAAAAACAACAATTTTGAAAAAAAAAAAAGAAAAAAACACCATCAAACATTTAGGCCAATATGTATTCTGCTACTTTTTTTTTTTTTTGCACCAAAATAGACTAATGGGATTTTTTTTTTTTTTTATAAACCACTTGCTTACCGGGCACCTAAACCCCCCTCCTGTCCAGACCAATTTTCAGCTTTCAGCGCTGACGCACTTTGAATGACAATTGCGCGGTCATACAACACTGTACTCATATGAAATTTTTATCATTTTTTTCCCACAAATAGAGCTTTCTTTTGGTGGTATTTGATCACCTCTGCGTTTTTTTATTTTTTTGTTAAATTCAAATTTAAAAAAAAAAAAAAAATTATATTTTTTCATATTTTGTTCTAAAATTTAGCAAACAGGTAATTTTTCTCCTTCATTGATGTACGCTGATGAGGCTGCACTGATGGGCACCGATGGGCGGCACAGATGGGCAACGATGGGAGGCACTAATGGGCACCGATGGGTGGCTCTGAGAGGTGGCACTGATGGCCATTGATAGGTGGCATTGGTGGGCACTACATGGTACTGATAGGTGGCAGTAATGGACACTGATGAGCACCGATGGGCGGCACTGGTGGGCACTGAGAGGTGACACTGAGAAGTGGCACTGATGGGTGGCATTGGTGGGCACTGAGAAGTGGCACTGATGAGTGGCATTGGTGGGCACTGAGAAGTGGCACTGATAGGTGGCACTGATGGGTTACACTGAAAGGCAGCACTGCTAGGTGGCACTGATTGGCACCACTGGTGGGCATTGATAGGTGGCACTGGTGGGCACTGGCAGGTGGCACTGGCAGGCACAGAGGAGGAGGCAGAATTGCCTCCTTCCTCTTCGGGACTGATGTCCCTTGCACATAAGGCGGTGATCGGCTTATGGGGATGCGCAGGGGGTGTGCGGGGAGCGCGCAGAGGGGAGGACTTCCTATAATGGCCTCCCGGAAATTCAGGTCCACGCTGTGGCCGTCATTCGGCTATAGCGTGGACCTCAAGTGGTGAATTTATTTTTTACTAGTAGTGGCGGCAATCAGCGACTCTAATGCCCCGTACACACGATCGGACTTTCCGACAACAAAACCGTGGATTTTTGTTTGAAGGTTGTTGGCTCCAACCTGTCTTGCATACACACGGTCACACAAATGTTGGCCAACAATCACGAACATAGTGACGTACTACGTGGTTTTTCAGCTCTTTAGCGCCACCCTTTGGGCTCCTTCTGCTAATTTCGTGTTAGTAGAAGTTTGGTGAGTGTTTATTCACGCTTTTCTTTTTGCATTTTTTATTTTGCGCTATAATTATTATTATTATTCTTGATATCACTTGAAAAAAAAAAAGCCTTTGAAAATTTGTTTGCAATAACTCCATCAGTATCACCAGCAAAGCAGCTTCATTATTATCCCATTAAAGCCGTGTGTTCCAGCCGCGATTTTTTGCCACTGGATCCCCTGAGCTCTTCCACTTCCACTACTCACAGTATCTTCATCACCTCTGCTGTCCCGCTGAGTCCCTGGTTTGGCACTTTCTGAAGTTTCCCCACTTCTTCACCATCCCGGCTGGTGGGAAGTCTGCTCTGGTACTGGCCTCAGCTTACTCAGAACACTGGTTCCCCAGCCGGCGGAACCGTTACTCTCGGTTGGACTCCAATCGCGCAGTCCCAGCTTCTACTGCTCCTGGATAGGACTCAGGCTTCCAGCCAAGCAGTCCGGGGCAGCATAACACATGTCCACCCAGACAGCCGTCCAGGTAGCATGGAACCCCCCGATCACCTGACTCCACCCAAATAAATAGGTTCTCCCAGCAGGCCAAGGGACTAAAGAAACCCCTGCCAATTGGCTGAGACACCCCATCCATTCATAACCTGACCTTGCTAAGCCCTTGTTTATCTAATGTCACCAGCTGAACGCCACCTAGCGACAGAAGAGAGAAGGTGCAGCAAGTCCAGAACTAGAGAGGAATCAGTGGATCTACTAACAATTAACCAGGGCAACTACCGCCTGGCAAACTAAATTTACTACCAACCCTGCCTAAACACCAGGGTGCTACATCTACATAAGCAGACCGCTGTTCTGGCTCTCTGCCCAATGATTGGCGGGTGCCAGACGACATCAAGTCCGTGGTACCTGCAGATCAGCTCCCGCTGTGTCTAATCACAGCAGGAGTAGGTTACCGGTGGAGCGGTTCCTCCATCAATTTACAATCCTTGTACAGGAAACTCGAGGGCCTGAGCGATGGTAGGGGATCTCAGTGGGACAACAGTGGTTCCGCTGGGTGGGCAAGTCACTAAAATTTGCAGAACCCACCTCCTAGTAAGCGGGGTAAAAAAAAAAAAAAAAAAGAAGAAGAATGAACATCCACTTTGCCCACCAAATTGACAAATGACGGCGATAGGGTGACTCTCTCATTCTGGGATGACCTCTACCCACTCTCGCCTGCGGGGGCGCAAAGAGTGGCAGTGCGCTCTGTCCCTGGGACACGGTGCATCATCGATCTCTGCAAAGAGCCGATGACGAGGCTCTTTACCCATGTGATTGGTTGTGTCCAATCACAGCTAATCACATATAAACAAGGAAATGCAGGTTATCGGATTTCCTCTCCTCACACTGACAGTGTGTGAGGAGAGGATTGCTGATCAGAGGCATTTCCTCACAGGGGCAATCTGCACAGATAATCAGAGCATTGATCAACAGTGCAGCCCCAAAAGTGCCCAGCAGTGAGCCAGTCAATAGTGCCCATCAGTGGCACCAATCAGTGCCACCTATCAGTGTCCATTAGTGCTGCATACAAGTGCCTCCTCATCACTGCCACCTCATGATTGCCGTCTCGTCAGTGTCACTTCATCGGTGCCGCATATTAGTGTCACCTCATCAGTGCTCATTAGTGCTGCATATTAGTGCCTCCTCATCAGTGCCCATCAGTGCCATCTCATCAGTGACACATTAGTGCCGCCTATCAGTGCCCATCAGTGACACATATTAGTGCCGCCTATCAGTGCCACCTCATCAGTGCTGCACATTAGTGCCTCCTCATCAGTGCTCACTAGTGCGGCATATCAGTGCCTCCTCATCAGTGCCGCATATTAGGGTCACCTCATCAGTGCTCATTAGTGCTGCATACATTAGAGCCTCCTCATTAGTGCCCATCAGTGCCATTTCATCAGTGACCCATATTAGTGCCACCTATCAGTGCTCATCAGTGACACATATTAGTGCCGCCTAATCAGTGCTCACTAGTGCGGCATATCAGTGCCACCTCATCAGTGCCCTTAAGTGCCATCTTATCAGTGCACATCAGTGAAGGAGAAAAATGACTTATTTACAAAATTTTCTAACAAAGAAAGAAACTTTTCCTTCAAAATTTTCACTTTTTTTTTTTTTTAAGCAAGAAATAAAACCCCAGCAGTGATTAAATACCACCAAAAGAAAGCTCTATTTGTGTGAAAAAAATGATAAAAATGTCATATGTGTACAGTGTTGTATGACTGTGTAATTGTCCTATAAAGTCACAGCGCTGAAAGCTGAAAATTGGCCTGGGCAGGAAGGGGGGGAAAGTGCCTGGTATTGAAGTTAATGAAAACAAAAATGTCCCATGATGTAAAAAACATCAAACATGCTGTTCAGCGGTGGAAATATTTGGCAATCCTGATGCCCACCATGCGCCAAAACAAAACCTGCCGACAATCAACTCCTGATGATTGCCCACAAATCTGGCAGTCGATATAAATAAATATGGACAGGGTGACAATTTCCCAAATATGACCATATTTAATCAATGATGTCACAGTAAACACGCTTCATTTACATGACTGGAGGGAGGATTCCCAGACAGCAAATGAATGGGTACAGGTGACGGCGCTGGTTGCTAAGGATGCAGCAGGTGCCGGAACGAGACACTTAACAACCATTGACAGCAGAAGGAAGCTGCCATATACAGTAGCGGGAGAAAAACTTGCTGCTGTGTATAAAGTTGGACTCTTGCTGAAAACGACTAAAAGTCTTCCATTCGAACAAATGCACAAGCAAACAAAACTGGGAGCTCATCCCTACTACAAACGCCAGCAACTCCTCTGATAGATGCCAATAATGGGGTTTCAGCCACATGACTATATTGCAGCTTGTGCTGTAATCTGGGATACTACAAGTCTAAGTCTGTCCTGGTGACAGCTAGTAGGCCAGATAGCAGCAACTAGTAGCTAAAATTACCCAGAATTCCATCGCCTTTTCTAAAGCAAGTATCATCTTTCTAACATGTATTACAATAGTGGTCAACAAATTTGAAGTTCTCAGGCCTAGCAAAAGTTTACCCATTCTAGAGTGGGGGAGGTTGGGGCTACTATCGACAAATATAGAGAGTGGAGGGTGTGACAATGGGCAATATGTACAGGAGAGGAGTGTGGAGGATATGACAGTGGGCAATATGTACAGGAGAGGAGTGTGGAGGATATGACAGTGGGCAATATGTACAGGAGAGGAGTGTGGAGGATATGACAGTGGGCAATATGTACAGGAGAGGAGTGTGGAGGGTGTGAAGGGAGCAGTATGTACAGGAGAGGAGTGTGGGGGGTGTGATGGGGGCAGTATGTACAGGAGAGGAGTGTGGAGGGTATGACAGTGGGTATTATGTACAGGAGAGGAGTGTGGAGGGTGTGACAGTGGGCAGTATGTACAGGAGGGGAGTGTGGAGGGTATGACAGTGGGCAGTATGTACAGGAGGGGAGTGTGGAGGGTATGACAGTGGGCAGTATGTACAGGAGAGGAGTGTGGAGGGTACGACAGTGGGCTGTATGTACAGGAGAGGAGGGTATGACAGTGGGCAGTATGAATAGGAGAGGAGTGTGGAGGGTACGACAGTGGGCAATATGTACAGGAGAGGAGTGTGGAGGGTGTGACAGTGGGCAATATGTACAGGAGAGGAGTGTGGAGGGTGTGACAGTGGGCAGTATGTACAGAAGAGGAGTGTGGAGGGTGTGACAGTGGGCAATATGTACAGGAGAGGAGTGTGGAGGGTGTGACAGTGGGCAGTATGTACAGAAGAGGAGTGTGGAGGGTGTGACAGTGGACTGTATGTTCAGGAGAGGAGTGTGGAGGGTATGACAGTGGGCAGTATGTACAGAGAGGAGGGTATGACATTGGACAGTATGTATAGGAGAGAAGTGTGGAGGGTATGACAGTGGACAGTATGTACAGGAGAGAAGTGTGGAGGGTATGACAGTGGGCAGTATGTACAGGAGATGAGTGTGGAGGGTACGACAGTGGGCTGTATGTACAGGAGAGGAGGGTATGACATTGGACAGTATGTATAGGAGAGAAGTGTGGAGGGTATGACAGTGGACAGTATGTACAGGAGAGAAGTGTGGAGGGTATGACAGTGGACAGTATGTACAGGAGAGGAGTGTGGAGGGTGTGAAGGGAGCAGTATGTACAGGAGAGGAGTGTGGAGGGTGTGATGGGGGCAGTATGTACAGGAGAGGAGTGTGGGGGGTGTGATGGGGGCAGTATGTACAGGAGAGGAGTGTGGAGGGTATGACAGTGGGTATTATGTACAGGAGAGGAGTGTGGAGGGCACGACAGTGGGCTGTATGTACAGGAGAGGAGGGTATGACAGTGGGCAGTATGTACAGGAGAGGAGTGTGGAGAGTGTGACAGTGGGCAGTATGTACAGGAGGGGAGTGTGGAGGGTATGACAGTGGGCAGTATGTACAGGAGAGGAGTGTGGAGGGTATGACAGTGGGCAGTATGTACAGGAGGGGAGTGTGGAGGGTATGACAGTGGGCAGCAGTGGCGTCACTAGGGTTGGTGTCACCTGGTGCGGTAAAACATGGTGTCACCCCCCTCATGTCTAGGCTGCCCAGCACCCTGCACGTAGCGCACGGTCATGGGACGCACCCCAAACCGGCCCCTGTAAATTATAGTGTAGGGTGATATAGTGGCAGGTTAGGGTAGTATAGGGTGGTATAGTGGCAGGTTGGGGTGGTATAGGGCAGGTTGTGGTGGTATATTGGAAGGTATGGGTGATATATTGGCAGATTGGGGTGGTACAGGGCAGGTTGGAGTGGTAAAAGGCAAGTTAGGGTGGTACAGGGCAGGTTGGGATGGCACAGGGCAGGTTGGAGTGGCATAGGGCAGGTTGGGGTGGCTCAGGGCAGGTTGGAGTGGCACAGGACAAGTTGGGGTGGTACAGGGCAGGTTAGGGTGGCACGGGGCAGGTTTGAGTGGTATAGGGCAGGTTGGGGTGGTATAGGGCAGGTTGGGGTGGTACAAGGCAGGTTGGGGTGGTATAGGGCAGGTTGGGGTGGCACAGGGCAGGTTGAAGTGGTATAGGGCAGGTTGGGGTGGCACAGGGCAGGTTGGGGTGGTACAGGGCAGGTTGGGGTGGTACAGGGCAGGTTGAAGTGGTATAGGGCAGGTGGGGTGGCACAGGGCAGGTTGAAGTGGTATAGGGCAGGTTGGGGTGGCACAGGGCAGGTTGAAGTGGTATAGGGCAGGTTGGGGTGGCACAGGGCAGGTTGGGGTGGCACAGGGCAGGTTGAAATGGCACAGGACAAGTTGGGGTGGTACAGGGCAGGTTGGGATGGCACAGGGCAGGTTGGAGCGTTACAGGGCAGGTTGGAGTGGCATAGGGCAGGTTGGGGTTCCTCAGGGCAGGTTGGAGTGGCACAGGGCAAGTTGGGGTGGTACAGGGCAGGTTAGGGTGGCACAGGGCAGGTTAGGGTGGTATAGGGCAGGTTAGGGTGGTACAAGGCAGGTTGGGGTGGTATAGGGCAGGTTGGAGTGGCACAGGACAGGTTGGGGTGGTACAGGGCAGGTTGGAGTGATATAGGGCAGGTTGAAGTGGTATAGGGCAGGTTGAAGTGGCACAGGGCAGGTTGGGGTGGTACAGGGCAGGTTGAAGTGGTATAGGGCAGGTTGGGGTGGCACAGGGCAGGTTGGGGTGGTACAGGGCAGGTTGAAGTGGTATAGGGCAGGTTGGGGTGGCACAGGGCAGGTTGGGGTGGTACAGAGCAGGTTGAAGTGGTATAGGGCAGGTTGGGGTGGCACAGGGCAGGTTGAAATGGCACAGGACAAGTTGGGGTGGTACAGGGCAGGTTAGGGTGGCACATGGCAGGTTGGAGTGCTATAGGGCAGGTTGGGGTGGCACAGGGCAGGTTGGAGTAGCACAGGGCAGGTTGGGGTGGCACAGGGCATGTTGGGGTGGTATAGGGCAGGTGTGGGTAACACAGGTCAGGTTGGGGTGGTATAGAGCAGGTTTGGATGACTGGCGCAGGGCAGGTTGGGGTAGTATAGAGCAGGTTGGGGTGTCACAGGGCAGGTTAGGACTCTATGCAGTGAGAGTGTGCTGTGCAGTAACTTACAGCATGCCTCATTCCTGCAGATGAACTTGGGCGGGTCTGCTGTGTCCTGGCCTCTATCTCCTTCAGCTTCGGGATCAGCCAGTGTGAAGAGGTCTGTGGAAGGAGTGGAGGAGGCGGCGCGGCCACACCCACAGCTCCGCCCACTATCTCCTTCAGCTGCGGGATCAGCCAGTGTGAAGGGGTCTGTGGGAGGAGTAGAGGGAGTGGAGGAGGCGGCGCGGCCACACCCCCAGCTCCGCCCACTATCTCCTTCCGCTGCGGGATCAGCCAGTGTGAAGGAGTCTGTGGGAGGAGTGGAGGAGGCGGCGCGGCCACACCTCCAGCTCTGCCCACCAACTTCGGCTGCCTCGGAGATATTGGAGATCTCCGAGTGACAGCTTAACCTGAAGGGGGAGTGTTATAGGCAGCTTCCCCCGCACTGCTGGATGCCCTGCTCGCACCGCTCCGAGGCAATCTATAGTAGTGTTTAGCGGCGGCCCCGGTGTCACCCCTCTGGTGGGTGTCACCCGGTGCGGGCCGCACCCCCCACACCCCCATAGCAACGCCTCTGGTGGGCAGTATGTACAGGAGGGGAGTGTGGAGGGTATGACAGTGGGCAGTATGTACAGGAGAGGAGTGTGGAGGGTACGACAGTGGGCTGTATGTACAGGAAAGGAGGGTATGACAGTGGGCAGTATGAATAGGAGAGGAGTGTGGAGGGTACGACAGTGGGCTGTATGTACAGGAGAGGAGGGTATGACAGTGGACAGTATGTATAGGAGAGAAGTGTGGAGGGTATGACAGTGGACAGTATGTACAGAAGAGGAGTGTGGAGGGTGTGACAGTGGGCAATATGTACAGGAGAGGAGTGTGGAGGGTGTGACAGTGAGCAGTATGTACAGGAGAGGAGTGTGGAGGGTATGACAGTGGACTGTATGTACAGGAGAGGAGTGTGGAGGGTATGACAGTGGGCTGTATGTACAGGAGAGAAGGGTATGACAGTGGGCAGTATGTACAGGAGAGGAGGGTATGACAGTGGACAGTATGTACAGGAGAGAAGTGTGGAGGGTATGACAGTGGGCAGTATGTACAGGAGAGGAGTGTAGAGGGTACGACAGTGGGCTGTATGTACAGGAGAGGAGGGTATGACAGTGGACAGTATGTATAGGAGAGAAGTGTGGAGGGTATGACAGTGGACAGTATGTACAGGAGAGGAGTGTGGAGGGTATGACAGTGGACAGTATGTACAGGAGAGGAGTGTGGAGAGTGTGACAGTGGGCAGTATGTACAGGAGAGGAGGGTATGACAGTGGGCAGTATGTACAGGAGATGAGGGTATGACAGTGGACAGTATGTACAGGAGAGAAGTGTGGAGGGTATGACAGTGGGCAGTATGTACAGGAGAGGAGTGTGGAGGGTATGACAGTGGACTGTATGTACAGGAGAGGAGTGTGGAGGGTATGACAGTGGGCTGTATGTACAGGAGAGAAGGGTATGACAGTGGGCAGTATGTACAGGAGAGGAGGGTATGACAGTGGACAGTATGTACAGGAGAGAAGTGTGGAGGGTATGACAGTGGGCAGTATGTACAGGAGAGGAGTGTGGAGGGTACGACAGTGGGCTGTATGTACAGGAGAGGAGGGTATGACAGTGGACAGTATGTATAGGAGAGAAGTGTGGAGGGTATGACAGTGGACAGTATGTACAGGAGAGGAGTGTGGAGGGTATGACAGTGGACAGTATGTACAGGAGAGGAGTGTGGAGGGTACGACAGTGGGCTGTATGTACAGGAGAGGAGGGTATGACAGTGGACAGTATGTACAGGAGAGAAGTGTGGAGGGTATGACAGTGGGCAGTATGTACAGGAGAGGAGTGTGGAGGGTATGACAGTGGACTGTATGTACAGGAGAGGAGTGTGGAGGGTATGACAGTGGGCTGTATGTACAGGAGAGAAGGGTATGACAGTGGGCAGTATGTACAGGAGAGGAGGGTATGACAGTGGACAGTATGTACAGGAGAGAAGTGTGGAGGGTATGACAGTGGGCAGTATGTACAGGAGAGGAGTGTGGAGGGTACGACAGTGGGCTGTATGTACAGGAGAGGAGGGTATGACAGTGGACAGTATGTATAGGAGAGAAGTGTGGAGGGTATGACAGTGGGCAGTATGTACAGGAGAGGAGTGTGGAGGGTACGACAGTGGGCAGTATGTACAGGAGAGGAGGGTATGACAGTGGGCAGTATGTACAGGAGATGAGGGTATGACAGTGGACAGTATGTACAGGAGAGAAGTGTGGAGGGTATGACAGTGGGCAGTATGTACAGGAGAGGAGTGTGGAGGGTATGACAGTGGACAGTATGTACAGGAGAGGAGTGTGGAGGGTATGACAGTGGGCTGTATGTACAGGAAAGGAGGGTATGACAGTGGGCAGTATGTACAGGAGAGAAGGGTATGACAGTGGGCAGTATGTACAGGAGAGGAGGGTATGACAGTGGACAGTATGTACAGGAGAGGAGTGTGGAGGGTATGACAGTGGGCTGTATGTACAGGAGAGGAGGGTATGACAGTGGGCAGTATGTACAGGAGAGAAGGGTATGACAGTGGGCAGTATGTACAGGAGAGGAGGGTATGACAGTGGGCAGTATGTACAGGAGAGAAGTGTGGAGGGTATGACAGTGGGCAGTATGTACAGGAGAGGAGTGTGGAGGGTATGACAGTGGACAGTATGTACAGGAGAGGAGTGTGGAGGGTACGACAGTGGGCTGTATGTACAGGAGAGGAGGGTATGACAGTGGGCAGTATGTACAGGAGAGGAGTTTGAAGGGTAAGACAGCAGGCATTACTGAATGGAATGTGTGTGGACATCGGACCATAACACTTGTATAAGTTTGGACTTTCCACTTTAAAACTATGGAAATTAAAATGGAGTCAGCCCCCATTTGCAGCTATAACAGTGTCTACTCTTCTGGAAAGCTGTTCCACAAGATCCGGGAGTGTCTGTGGAAATTTGTACCCATTTGTGGGGTTAGGTGCTGATGTTGGATGAGAAGACCTGGCACACAATTCAATTCATCCCAAAGGTGACCAGTAGGGTTGAGGTCTTTGCGGGACACTCGAGCTCCTCCACATCAAACTTTCTCACACCATGTATATATGGAGCTGGCTTTGTACACAGGGGACAGTCATGGAGGAACAGGAAAGGGTCTTCACCAAACTGTAACCACAAGACTGGAAGAGCACAATTGTCATTTAAAATGGCTTTGTATGCTGTAGAGCAGTGGTTCTCAACCTTGCTAGTGCTGTGACCCCTTGATAAAATTTCCCAAGTTGTGGGGACCCCAACAGTAAAATTATTTTCGTAGCGTGGGTGGTCAGCACCCAAGGCAAGACAAGTAATTTGCGCCCCTAATGTACATTCAGCGCTCCCTGAGTTCCTTCCACTCGTACAGTATTGAAACCCCTTATGGTACATTTTAGGATGTGCCACTCTTTCTCTTTGTTTCCCTTTCTTTCTCCATCCTAATAATTATTTTTTTTCCCCATTCCTCTCTCTAGCCGTCTTTTCTCTTATTCTTTCTCTCCCTTTTTCTTTGTTCCTCCCCCTCTTTTCCTCTCCCTTCCATGTATTCTCTATTTTTATTCCTTCTCTTACTCCTTGGTGGGGAGTGGGGAGTGGGGGAATGGGATGAGTGGCAGTGCTGGCGGGTAGTTGGGATAAGTGGCAGTGTTGGTGGGGAGTTCTGATCAGCAAACATAGGTGCTCTTGATCAAGGTCATCTGCTGATCTGAGAACTGTAGTGGGCACTTTTAATGGCAACCATAATCACAGGTTACTCACTGTGTCTCTGACTTTGTGGTGTCTTGTAACAGTGGCACCTATGCCGAAATCAGGAGATAGGGTCTCCTCCAGCCCCTCCCACTTCACATTCCTCACCAGTCAGCTGACCTCTAGTCTCTGTCCCCCAGCCATGCCGTGAACTGAATGGGCGGCTGCGAATAGGCTAAGTGGGCGGCCGCGGGCTCCAGGGACAGCCCAGCTGGGCAGCTGCAAAAAGGCTGGGAGAGCAGTGCGGATTCAGGAACAGCCCAGGATTCTGTGACCCCTGGCAAATCATCATTCGACCCCTGAGGGGGGTCCCGACCCCCAGGTTGAGAACCACTGCTGTAGAGTTTGCAGAACCCTTCACTGGAGACAGCTGAATTCAGTTTGAAGGGGGGGTCCGCATACTGCTGGCCATAAAGGATACAGAGTAATATTACTTCCATGGTGTCCCATCCGATATGTAATCTTCGCTACACGTGTCGGAGGGTCATTTTACAGCACAAAAAAACAAAAATGATCCGCTGGCACATAAGGCAGAAAATGCAGTGCCAGCGACACACAAAAAGCAAGATAATTAGTATAAACAGTGAGGAGGATCCTCCCACCTCTCCTTATTACACGTGTCACTGCTTCATGTCCCAGAAGTCCCAGAAGGGCAAACCTGACACCGCTGTCTGGAGTGGAAATCAAGAACAAAAAAAACAAAAAAAGATCCACAGTGGATCTTATAAAAAGGGAGTCAAACAGTTCTGGCTGCCCATAATATCAGAATTATCCTTTTCATTCTGGGACAACCGGCAAGCACTAAGTCCTCAGCTTGTAGCTTTTTAAGTCACTACCGCTCATCTGCCTCACAACCACCCAAAGTGGTAATCCAGTTTTTAGAGGGACAACGTCCTGGAGATCCTAGATCCCAACACCTGCTGCACTCACATTGGGGGTCTTCACTCCCTGAGAACATCCAGAACTGAGATAACTCCAGCAATGCCACTAAACTGAGGGAACCAAGGGGGTATGCAGCCCACTAGACACCACCTGTAAGTGAAACATCATTTCGAAAGCAATCACATTTTTTGAAAAAGCCTCCAGGTCAAAAGGGTCTGCTTTTCTGCAACCTAGGAGGACACTGAATTTACATCTCAATATAGCACCAAACAATCTGTTCCATCAAAAGAAGCTTAGCTGCCATAAAAGAGTGCATTTTTTATATCCAAAAGTAATGTTTTATAGCCCCTATCAGGTTCATACCCTAGATCTAAAATTTAGTAATTACCATAAAAATGATAAAGACCTACAACTAGGACCAGCCAATGCACGATCTGTCCTTTAAGCAATTGTGCATGTGTACCTAAAGCGAAAGGAAGAGAACCTGAGAACCATCTTTTATCCCCACCCCCTTTCGACAGTGTTTGGCCAGGAGATGTCAGTCGGGGAGGGGGGGGCTTATAAACCAAGTAACTTCTCACCTAACCCTATTCTTCAAAGTGAAGAACCAATTTTCAACCCTATAACCTCAAATACACACCTTACCTTTAACACAAGCTCCAACCATAAACCTGAACCACAATAATTAGCCTAAGGCTAAACTCTACCCATCAACTTCACTCATAACCCTACCAATCAACCACATCTCCTGGCCATTAAACCCTAGCCTAAGATATCAACAACAACTTCACCAACAACACACTGAATCAGCAATCTTGCCCTCCATCCCTGTAATCACAATCCCTCAAAACACACTCCTCAAGCCCTACTGCTATCCAATCAACCTCACCTTACTCCAACCCTTAACCAAACCCTTACCCTCTGTCTAAACACCAATAATCTCAACAATGACCCTCAACTTTTAACCCCACAATAAACCAGGAACCTAACTAGCAATTATCACTCTTAATCCTCAACTTCCCAGTAAATCAGCTACCTCAACCCTTAACCCCATCCCTCCACCAAGCCCCTTGCATTCAACCTCATACTGAACCAACCACCCCACCACAATAATCCTTGTCCCTCAACCAAAACCCTAATTCTCTACCTTACCTCTTACCACCCACCTCACCCATAAACCCACCCCTCAACCCCTTAACCTAAACGTCACACTGAACCAGCAGGATTGCCAATAACCCAATTCCTCAACTACACCCCTCACCCTTACTTCTTTTCCTCAACCTCACCCTTATCTCCATCTCTCAACCAAACCCTTAGCCTCAGCTTTACTTACAGCTATAAACCCAGTACCAGTATTTCTTTCATGGAGAAAGCTTAACCGCTTCAGCCCCCGGAAGGATTTACCCCCTTCCTGAACAGAGCACTTTTTGCAATTCAGCACTGCGTCGCTTTAACTGACAATTGCGTGGTCGTGCGATGCTGTACCCAAACAAAATTGACGTCCTTTTTTACTCACAAATAGACCTTTCTTTTGGTGGTATTTGATCACCTCTGCGGTTTTTAATTTTTGCTCTATAAACAAAAAAAAGACCTATAGTAAAAAAAGTTTTTTTATCTGATATAATACATATCTACAAAAAAAAAAAAAAAAGTATTTATCAGTTTAGGACAAATATGTATTATGTATTCTTGGTAAAAAAAAAAAAAAAAAAGATAAAATATCGCAATAGGCGTATATTGATTGGTTTGCGTTTTGACTGGTAATGGTGGCGATCTGCGATTTTTAGCGGGACTGCCACACTGTGGCGGACAAATCTGACCCCAAATGACATTTTTAGGTGAAAAGTGACATTACATTGATCAGTGCTATAAAAATGCACTGATCAATGTAAAAATGATACTGGCAGGGAAAGGGTTAACACTAGGGGGCAATCAGGGGTTAAGCGTGTTCCCTGGGTGTTTTCTAACTGTAGGGGGGGATGGGCTACCTGGGACCTATCAGAGATCACTGGGAACAGTAGATCTCTGTCGTGTCATCTGACAAAATGGGGAATCGCCTTGATTACATAGGCAGTACCCCGTTCTGCCTCTACTCGCCGCAATTGAGGATCGCCGGCGGACATCGAATTCGTGGGACGTGCGGGCCTGCACCCGCTATCCTCCTTGCATGGACTGATGTACAGGTACGTCGGTTTGCGCAGGAGAGCCGGCGTGGCTGCAGGGGAGAGGAGAGGAGGGAGGGAGAACAATGGATGGGCTGTTGAAGTCTATGGGTGACATCACCGCTCCCAGGCATTACCAACAGTTCTGAGTGATCTCTCACTAATTTTAATGGTCGACTTATTATATCAGTGAGACAGAACAAAAAAATATCCAGAAAAATACATTTAAAAAAAAGTTATGAATTGATTTGCATTTTAATGAGCGAAATAAGTATTTGATCCCCTATCAATCAGCACGATTTCTGGCTCCCAGGTGCCTTCTATACAGGTAACAAGCTGAGATTAGGAGAACTCTTAAAAGGAGTGCTACTAATCTCAGCTTGTTACCTGTATAAAAGACATCTGTCCACAGAAGTAATCAGATTCCAATCTCTCCACCATGGCCAAGACCAAAGAGCTCTCCAAGGATGTCGGGGACAAGATTGTAGACCTACACAAGTCTGGAATGGGCTACAAGACCATCGCCAAGCAGCTTGGTGAGAGGGTGACAACAGTTGGTGGGATTATTCGCAAATGGAAGAAACACAAAATAACTGCCAATCTCCCTCGGTCTGGGGCTCCATGATCTCACCTGGTGGAGTTTCAATGATGATGAGAACGGTAAGGAATCAGCCCAGAACTACACAGGAGAATCTTCTCAATGATCTCAGCTGGGACCATAGTCACCAAGAAAACAATTGGTAACACACTACACCGTGAAGGACTGAAATCCTGCAAAGCCTGCAAGGTCCTCCTGCTCAAGAAAGCACATGTACAGGACCGTCTGAGGTTTGCCAATAAACATCTGAATGATTCAGAGGAGAAATCTTGGCATTAACTCAACTCACCGTGTTTGGAGGAGGAGGAATGCTGCCTATAACCCCAAAAACACCATCCCTACCGACAAACATGGAGGTGGAAACATTATGCTTTGGGGGACAGGACAACTTCACTGCATCAAAAGAGACGATGGACTGTCAAATCTTGGGCGAGAACCTCCTTCCCTCAGCCAGGGCATTGAAGTTGGGTTGTGGATGGGTATTCCAGCATGACAATGGCCCAAAACACACAGCCAGGGCAAAGGAGTGGCTCAAGAAGAAGCACATAAAGGTCCTGGAGTGGCCTAGCCAGTCTCCAGACCTTAATCCCATAGAAAATATGTGGATGGAGCTGAAGGTTCAAGTAACCAAAGCTCAGCCTGGAAACCTTAATGACTTGGAGAGGATCTGCAAAGAGGAGTGGGACAAAATCCCTCCTGAGATGTGTGCAAACCTGGTGGGCCAACTACAAGAAACGTCTGACCACTGATTGCCATTTTTAAACAGTAGTTAGGTTTTGCCCAAAAATTAAATTCTTACATGCCAAAACAAATCTATGCCATAATAAAAAAGGGGGTGCTCAACCTATAGCGGGTAGGCCACATGTGGCCCTCAACCTCAAACCAGGGAAGCGTATGCCTGGGATCGGCAACCCATTGATCGCGTTCTGGGCTTGCCGACCTGCCATCCCAGAACACCAGAGTGCGTTGAGCCGGTAGTGGAAAAAGCAAGCAGCTGCAGAGGGAGGCAGGAGCCAAATAAGCTGATGCTTCCACTGTAGCGCCGGATACAGAATACCTATTCCTCTCCATTTTCCTCCTGCAACCGAAATCCGGCTTCTCCTTCTCTCCCTCCCGCCGGCTTTCAGCAGCTGCAGAAGGTAAATGTTCATTGTGCTATTTTAAATTAAAAAAAATTAAAATGCTGAACCTTTTTTTTTTTTTAAACTTCATTGTGGCCTGTTACCAAATCACTTAGGTGGCCCTCGCTCTTCAAAAGGTTGCGCGCCCCTGTCATAATATATAAAAGGATCAAATGTTGGTGGCAAGCTACAAGGCACTAAGAAAAGTACATAGAGCAAATGCACCAAATACACTTGAAAACCGATTCAGGGCGGAGGACCTCCCAGATATACAGTGTTGTGAAAAAGTATTTGCCCCCTTCTTGATTTTTTTATTTTTTTGCATATTTGTCACACTTAAATGATTCAGATCATCAAACGAATTTTAATGTGACACAAAGATAACCCGATTTAATACAAAATGCAGTTTTTAAATGTTGATTAAATTTATTAACCACATGCCGACCGCCGCACACACACATACGTCAGGAGAATGGCTCATACAGGCAAATGGGAGTATCTGTACATCCCTTTGAACTTGCCGGCTTGCAGGCCCCGCAAACTCAATGTTCGCTGGCGGCCCGCGATCGTGTCACAGAGCGGCAGAACGGGGTGATGCCTATGTAGACAAGGCATTTCCCTGTTCTGCTTAGTGACATGACAGAGATCTACTGCTCCCTGTAATCGGGAGCGGTGATCGCTGTCATAGGAGTGGTAGCCCCTCCCCCCTCAGGTTAGAATCACTCCCTAGGACACACTTAACCCCTTCATCGCCCCCTAGTGTTTAACCCCTTCCCTGCCAGTGTCATTTACACAGTAATCAGTGCATTTTTATAGCACTGATCGCTGTATAAATGACAATGGTCCCAAAAATGTGTCAAAAGTGTCCGATGTGTCCGCCATAATGTCGCAGTCCCGGAAAAAAAAAAAAAAATATCGCAGATCGCCGCCATTACTAGTAAACGGAAAAAAAAATAAAAATGCCATAAATGTATCCCCTATTTTGTAGACACTATAACTTTTGCGCAAACCAATCAATATACACTTATTGCGTTTTTTGTTTTTTTTTACCAAAAATATGTAGAAAAATACGTATCGGCCTAAACTGAGAAAAAAAATGTTTTATTAATATATATTTTGGGGATATTTATTATAGGGAAAAAGTATAAAATACTGCTTTTTTTTCAAAATTGTCGCTCTTTTTTTGTTTATAGTGCAAAAACAAAAAAAAAAAAAAAAACACAGAGGTAATTAAATACCACCAAAAGAAATCTCTATTTGTAGGGAAAAAAAAAGGACGTCAATTTTGTTTGGGTACAGCGTCGCATGACCGCGCAATTGTCAGCTAAAGCGACGCAGTGCCAAATCGCAAAAAGTGCTCTGGTCAGGAGGGGGGTAAATTCTTCCGGGGCTGAAGTGTTTAAGGGAAAAAAAGCTGTCCAAACATGCCTGGCCCTATGAGAAAAAGTAATTGCCCCCTCCTTGCTAAATCATAAACTGTGATTAAAGTGTTACTAAACCCACAACAGTAAAATCAGTGTGTATAGGCAGTAAAGCATGCTGGTTATATTCACTGTGGAACCTAAGGGGTTAATCCTCTGCATTGTGTAAAAAGGCTGTTAAATCCTGGTCTTCTCTGATCCTCCCCTTTTTCCACAGTCCCTAATCCATCTGCTGATAAAACAGAGCCTTGTGGGCAAGCTGCACATGCTAAGTTTGGTCGGTATTGCTAAAGGAGTTTTTTATTTTTTATTTGGGAGGGTGCATGTGATCAGCACATGGCCAATCAGCACTGTCCAGACTCAGGGTCAGGGGTCCTGCAGCCTTATAGGACACTGACAGAAGTCACAAGACTCCTATATACTGCTGATGAGAAAAAGTATTTAGCAGTTTATATTTGCTAAAATAATTGCATTTCCATGTTCTGTGTACTGTGGGAGACCAGATATAGTGAATGCAGGCTCCTGGTGAGACTATATATAGTGAATGTAGGGTCCTGTGGAGAGCAGATATAGTGAATGCAGGCTCCTGGGGGGACCAGATATAGTAAATGCAGAGTCCTGGGGAGATCAGATATAGTGAATGCAGGCTCCTGGGGAGACCAAATATAGTGAATGGAGGCTCCTGGGGAGATCAGATATAGTGAATGCAGGCTCCTGGGGAGACCAGATATAGTGAATGCAGGCTCCTGGGGGGACCAGATATAGTGACTGCAGGCTCCTGGTGAGACTATATATAGTGAATGTAGGGTCCTGTGGAGAGCAGATATAGTGAATGCAGGCTCCTGGGGGGACCAGATATAGTAAATGCAGAGTCCTGGGGAGATCAGATATAGTGAATGCAGGCTCCTGGGGAGACCAGATATAGTGAATGGAGGCTCCTGGGGAGATCAGACATAGTGAATGCAGGCTCCTGGGGAGACCAGATATAGTGAATGCAGGCTCCTGGGGGGACCAGATATAGTGACTGCAGGCTCCTGGGGAAACCAGATATAGTGAATGCAGGCTCCTGGGGAGATCAGATATAGTGACTGCAGGGTCCTGGGGAAGAGCAGCTATAGTGAATGCAGGCTCCTGGGGAGACCAGATATAGTGAATGCAGGGTCCCGGGGAGACCAGATATAGTGAATGCAGGCTCCTGGGAAGACCAGATATAGTGAATGCAGGCTCCTGGGGAGACCAGATATAGTGAATGCAGGCTCCTGGGGGGACCAGATATAGTGAATGCAGGATCCTGGGGAGACCAGATATAGTGAATGCAGGTCCTGGGGAAGAGCATATATAGTGAATGCAGGCTCCTGGAGAGACCAGATATAGTGAATGCAGGATCCTGGGGAGACCAGATATAGTGAATGCAGGATCCTGGGGAGACCAGATATAGTGACTGCAGGGTCCTGGGGAGACCAGATATAGTGAGTGCAGAGTCCTGGGGAGACCAGATATAGTGAGTGCAGGGTCCTGGGGGGACCAGATATAGTGAATGCAGGCTCCTGGGTTTAGTAACACTTTAACTACATTTTTTGGAGAGCGGAGTTAAATTTCACTTCCCACACCCAGGCCTGATTACTGCCAAACCTGTCGAATAAAGAAATCACTTGAAGTAGAAGTCCACACTAACACTAAAATCGAGGCATCTACAGACATCCACGACCTAACACTAACCTATCCAGCCCTGTAAAGAAGAAATAAGTATACATACCTTTTTTGAAGCCGATCCGACTCGATCCCACGGTGAGCTGCCAGCCGCGGCTTTGCTGTGGAGGCGTGTACAGACAACGGAAGCCCCATAATAGTATATATATATATATGGGGGAGCGTCGCTCCCTATTTATTTCACAGCCGTTGTCGGCCGTGTCCTCTGCAGAGTTTCCGCCGCTGGAGACCGGACCGGAGCGGGAAAAAAAAAAAAAAAAAAAAAGGTATACTGAATTTTTCTTTACAGGGCTAGATAGGTTAGTGTTAGATCTTGGATGTCTGTAGATGCCGGGATTTTAGTGTTAGGGTGGACTTACACTTTAAATAGAAGCTGTCTGACAGAGGGAAGCATACTAAAAGATCTCAAAAAGCAACACACGCCATGACCCAAAGTAATTCAAGAACAGATGAGAAACAAAGTCATTGACATGTATCAGTCTGGAAAGGGTTACAGAGACATTTCTAAGGGCCCATTCACACCTGATAGTTTTCACCTTCGAAAACGCTCATCTCAAAAGTTGTAAAACGCCCAACAAGCAAAATCCCATTCATTTAAATGGCCCCTGTTCACATCTGAGCGTTGTTGCCTGAAGCTCAAAAAAGTACATGAGCTTCTTTTTAGGCAGATTACAGGCGTTCTTCTGCTTCTTACATTTTTAACCTGTACAAAATCGCGGCAAAAGTCACGCGACTTTCTGTCTGAAACCGATACGCTCAGGTGTGAGTGTAGCCTAAGGCTTTGGGACTCCGGAGAACCACGGTGAAAGACATTATCCACAAATAGAGAAAACTTGGACCAGTGGTGAACCTTCCCAGGAGTGGCCGGCCGACCAAAATGACTCCAAGAACACAACGAAGACTCATCATCCAGGAGGACATAAAAGAACCCAGAACAACATCTAAAGAACTGCAGGGCTCACTTACCTCAGGTAAGGTCAGAGTTCATATTTCAACAAAAGAAGAGACTGGGCAAAAATGGCGTCCATTGAAGAGTTCCAAGGCCAAAGCCACTGCTAACCAAAAAAAACAAAAAAGGTTCGTCTTACATTTGCCAAAAAACATCTGGATTATCCCCAAGACTTTTTGGGCAAATGTTCTGTGGACTGATGAGACAAAAGTTGAACTTTTTGGAAGGTGTGGGTCCCGCTACATCTGGCGTAAAACTAACAGAATTTCATAAAAAGAACATCCTACCAACAGTCGGACATGGTGGTGGTAGGGGGATGGTCAGGACCTGCCTGACTTGCCATCATTAATGGAACCATGAATTCTGAGCTCTACTAGAAAATCCTGAAGGAGAATGTCCGGCCATCAGTTCCTGACCTCAAGCTCAAGTGCACTTGGGTTATGAAGCAGGACAAATATCCCAAACACACCAAGTCCACCTCTGAATGGTCTAAAAAAACAAAACAAACGCTTTGGAGTGGCCTAGTCAAAGTCCAGACTTAAATCCGATTGAGATGCTGTGGCATGACCACACAGGCCGTTCATGCCGGAAAACCCTCCAATGTGGCTGAATTATAACAATTCTGCAAAGAAGAGTGCGCCAAAATTCCTCCACAGCGATGTGAAAGACTCATTGCCAGTTATCACAAACACTTGATTGCAGTTGTTGCCGCCAAGCGTGGCACAACCATTAGGTTTAGGGGGCAATTACTTTTTCACATAGGGCCAGACAGGTTTGGACCGCTTTTTTCACTTAACCACTTCAGCCCCGGAAGGATTTACCCCCTTCCTGACCAGAGCACTTTTTTGAGATTCGGCACTGCGTCGCTTTAAATGACAACTGCGCGGTCGTGCGACGTTCTACCCAAACAAAATTGACGTCCTTTTTTTCCCCCACAAATAGAGATTTCTTTTGGTGGTATTTGATCACCTCTGCGGTTTTTATAAAAAAAAAAATTATTTCTCAGTTTAGGCCGATATGTATTCTTCTACATATTTTTGATATAGAATAAATAAATGAATAAAAATCGCAATAAGTGTATATTGATTGGTTTGCCCAAAAGTTATAGCGTCTACAAAATAGGGGATAGATTTATGGCATTTTTATTATTTTTTTTTTTTTTACTAGTAATGGCGGCGATGTGCGATTTTTTATCGTGACTGCAAAAATATGGCGGACACATCGGACACTTTTTTGGGACCACTGTCATTTATACAGCGATCAGTGCTATAAAAATGCACTGATTACTGTGTAAATGACACTGGCAGTGAACCACTAGGGGGCGATGAAGGGGTTAAGTGTGTCCTAGGGAGTGATTCTAACTGTGGGGGTGGGGATGGGCTACCACTGACATGATAGCGATCACTGCTCCCGATGACAGGGAGCAGTAGACCTGTCATGTTGCTAGGCAGAACTGGGATATGCCTTGTTTACATAGGCACCTCCCCGTTCTGCCGCTCCCAGACACGATCGCGGGACACCGGCAGACATTGAGTCCGCGGGAGCAACGGTCATGGAGTACGCAGCGCGTGCGCCCACAATGCCGCGATTTAAAGGGGACGTACCTGTACACCCATTTGCCCAGCCGTGCCATTGTGCCGACGCGTACATCGTCGTGTGCTGGTCGGCATGTGGTTAATAAATGAAATCATCATTTCAAAACTGCATTTTGCATTTACTCGGGTTATCCTTGTGTAATATTAACATTTGTTTGATGATCTGAATCATTTAAGTGTGACAAATATACAAAAAAAAAAAAAAAAAATCAGGAAGGGGGCAAATACTTTTTCACAGCACTGTAAATGGTTCTGGAGATAAAAAAATAAAAAAAATAAAAAAAGTCCTCCACCTTCCCTCCACACACTGTACAGAAAACAGGCTTCCCATTCAGAGGATAATCTCTCAGAAAGATTTCCATCATTCTAGCGGACGGCTCTGATTGGATCGCTGTAAGAAAGCGTCGCCATCTGTCAGGACGGGAAAGTATTAATCTGTCTGCCACTGACCGGAACAGATTCTCGGCTCCGGCTCTCATCCTCATCTCCTTGTTGATCTGCTGATTGATACGAGATCGCCGGTGCTGCAGCTTACTGCGCTGGGTCTGGGCGAACGGGTCACAACCCTGCAATACACACAATCAGAGCGTCACACTGCGTCCAAAACCCGACAATCTACAAAGAAAGCTAAAAATGACATATAAAAACACAGCATTCTATCACTGCAATAAAGAATAATTCCTGGTATGGGGGGTTTAATGCATAGTTACATTGTTCCAGCTTGGACCAATGTAACTATATACAGTAGCTCACAAAAGTAAGTACACCCCTCACATTTCTGTAAATATTTTCTTCTATCTTTTCATGTGACAACACTGAAGAAATGACACTTTGCTACAATGTAAAGTAGTGAGTGTACAGCTTGTATAACAGTCGTTTTAGCGGCGCTATTCGGCCGCTAGCGGGGGCGGTTTTAACCCCCCCCCACTAGCAGCCGAAAAGGGAGGGGTTAAATCCGCCCACAAAATGCCGCCGCAAAATCTGGTGCAGCTCTGCATAGAAACCAATCAGCTTCCAGGTTTTATTGCCAAAGCTTAAAGTGGTTGTATACCCCCTTTTTTTTTTTTTTTTTTTTTTTTTACATTTTAATGCGGTGCGTAGAAGCTCATTACTTTGCAGGTTTTTTTTTCCCTTTGCGGGTATACAACCACTCTGTACACACTACGCGACTCCAAAGTTGTGTCATTTTGAGTGAAACTTTGATGCGACTTTACACTTTCTAGCACTCAAGTTGCATAGATTTGAATAGTAAAATCAACCTCACTGCAAGCTAAAAAAGGAAAAAAAAACAAAAAAAAATAAACAAACAAAAAAACAGTTTATAAAAAAATAAATATTCTATATGATATATAAAAATCTGTGAAGTTTGCGCTGATCAGATCTCTAGAATTCTAAAGGCTAAAAGGGAAAAGCGTGGTAAACAATACACCAATGTATATTAAACACAAAAAAAAAAAAAAAAAAGTTGCCCTGACAATTGGATCTCGGCATTCATCGCCTGCAGCTTGAAGCGGATTGGTTGCTACAGGTGACGCACTTTCTTTCGATCCCTTTTATACATATTTATTAGGGTGAATAAAAGTAATACATCGGAGGAATTCCTGACATCATGTGCCTGGCATGTTGGCTGGTGACACTGCGGTAATCTCGGCACAAAGACCCTCCAGAGCGGAGAGAAGACTCCACTATGGTGTGAGGGGGGGGAGGGGGAGATGTGGGGTCTGTGTTTGTGCGGGAAGGAGGGGGACACACAAATACACCGGGGTCACTGTGTCTGCAAAACAAATTGTCACATCAAAGTAGGATGGGGACACCAGACACCCCCCCCCCTTACAGAGAACACAGGATACATTGGGGACTCATAGCAAGAGTTGGACGTAATGAGAGATGGAGGTCAGAGACCATCTTATGCCAAAATCAACAACCCCAATATAGTGGTGGAGAGATATTACATCCAAATAGAGGGTGCGCCCATCCAAGTAAAAGGAAAAAAAAAGAAAACAAAAAAAATAAAAAAATAAAAATAAAACACCCCCTTTATTATTCCGCAGACATGGCTTTATAAGTAAACTTTAGGAACCCGTCATCCCATCTCCAGACAAATTCACAATACCCCCATCCCTATCACTACTCACCCGAGTCTGCAGTCCCCAACTCTGCACCCAGCACACGCCCCAACACTGTGCACCCCTCAACCCTGCTCTATGCACCAGGCGTACACCCCAACCTTGTGCACGACCCAACCCCGCACCCAGCACACGCCCCAACCCCGCACCCGGCGCACGCCTCAACCCCGCACTCTGCACCCGGCGCACACCCCAACCTTGTGCACACCCCAACCCTGCACTCTGCACCCGGCGCACGCCCCCAACCCTGCACTTTGCACCCGGTGCACGCCCCAACCCCGCACTCTGCACCCGGCCCATGCCCCAACCCCGCACCCGGCCCACGCCCCAACCCCGCACCCGGTCCACGCCCCAACACTGTGCACCCCTCAACCCTGCTCTATGCACCTGGCGTACACCCCAACCTTGTGCACACCCCAACCCTGCACTCTGCACCAGGCGCACGCCCCAACCCCGCACCCAGCACACGCCCCAACCCCCACTCTGCACCCGATGCACGCCCCAACCCCGCACTCTGCACCCGGCCCACGCCCCAACCCCGCACCCGGCCCACGCCCCAACCCCGCACTCTGCACCTGGCCCACGCCCCAACCCCGCACTCTGCACCTGGCCCCAACCCCGCACTCTGCACCTGGCCCACGCCCCAACCCCGCACTCGGCCCTCGCCCCAACCCCGCCCCAAGCCCGCACTCTGCACCCGGCCCATACCCCAACCCCGCACTCTGTGCACGCCCCAACTATTTAAGAGCAGCCATAATGCTGATGAGGCCCAGGATGAAATGGAGTTTGACACCCCTGCTCTAAATGCTGCACAAACCGCGTGCATTATGGGAAATTTACTGGGAATGCTCTTAAATGGGTCTCTTAAATGTCTCACATTCAGTGACAGTACCAGACTTTTGAAGTGTAACACAACAACTTTCCTGAGCCCTGTCTGAGAGGAACACAGACTGAGGGAACATGAAAGAAACAGGGAGTACCTAGCTAGAACTGAACTAACACTAAACAGGAGGGGAGGACAGAGGGAGAAACCAATTTGCAGAAGTAGACAAGATTTAGTGACCCATAACTGCGGCTAGTATAGGGTCAGTATAGACAAAAGAAACCTTATACACTGCAATACAACAAAAATAAACAAATGGTGGAACACAGATGGGGCAGAACACCAGCAATTCACTTTATTGGCCAGAAAACCTGCCTCCGTGCACCCCCCCCTCCCCCCACACGATTCTTTAAAGCTGAACTCCGGGAAAAGCAAATACTGGTCATGTGTCTTCTTGAATCTCAGTGATCTTTGTGTATTTCTTCCAGATCTGTGCAATAATCCAGTGTGAGACTTCCTGTAATAAAGACCAATCACTGCTGATCTCCCTCCTTGTGCAAGGGGACTGGTCTTGTCTCCTCCCCTTCCTGCAGTTTTACTGTCGGCAGCATGTAGTGGGTGGGGCCTTCTAGGCCCCTCCCACAGCTTTGCTCTCTCCCTCCCCTTGTGCAGGGCGACTGTTGTCACCGCTTCCTTCCTATACTTTTCTGCAGGCAGCCTGTAGTGGGTGGAGTCTGCTGGGCTCCTCCCACAACTCTGCACAGGCTATGTACAGCACAGTGATGTACTACTTTTACTAGGTAATATCTGGGTTTGTTAGAGCATTCAGTGGATTTATATTAGAGAGTCATTGAAATTTTGGTGACCAAAAATGGTAGAGTGACAAGACGGAAGCCAGTCCTCAGTAAAAAGGCACATGACGGTCTGCCTGGAGTTTGCCAAAAGGCACCTGAAGGACTCTCAGACCATGAGTAACACAATTTGATGGTCTGATGAAACAAAGATTGAACTCTTTGGCCTGAATAACAAGCCTCGTGTTTGGAGAAAACCAGGCACCGCTCATTATCTGGCCAATACCATCCCTACAGTGAAGCATGGTGGTGGCAGCATCATGCTGTGCGGATGTTTGTCAGCAGCAGGAACTGGGAGACTAGTCAGGTTTGAGGGAAATATGAATGCAGCAATGTACAGAGACACCCTTGATGAAAACCTGATCCAGAGTGCCCTGGACCTCAAACAGGGGCGAAGGTTCATCTTCCAACAGGACGACTTTAAGCATACAGCCAAGATAACAAAGGAGTGGGTACGGGACAACTCTGTGAATGTCCTTGAGTGGCCCAGCCAGAGCCCAGACTTGAACCCGATTGAACATCTCTGGAGAGATCTGAAAATGGCTGTGCACCGACACTCCCCATCCAACCTGATGGAGCTCGAGAGGTCCTGCAAAGAAGAATGTGAGAGACTGCCCAAAAATAGTTGTGCCAAGCTTGTAGCATCATACTCAAAAAGACTTGAGGCTGTAATTGGTGCCAAAGGGGCTTCACCAAAGTATTGAGCAAAGGCTGTGATACTTATGTACAGGGGAGGAGCCTGTGATACTTATGTACAGGGGAGGAGCCTGTGATACTTATGTACAGGGGAGGAGCCTGTGATACTTATGTACAGGGGAGGAGCCTGTGATACTTATGTACAGGGGAGGAGCCTGTGATACTTATGTACAGGGGAGGAGCCTGTGATACTTATGTACAGGGGAGGAGCCTGTGATACTTATGTACAGGGGAGGAGCCTGTGATACTTATGTACAGGGGGAGGAGCCTGTGATACTTATGTACAGGGGAGGAGCCTGTGATACTTATGTACAGGGGAGGAGCCTGTGATACTTATGTACAGGGGAGGAGCCTGTGATACTTATGTACAGGGGAGGAGCCTGTGATACTTATGTACAGGGGAGGAGCCTGTGATACTTATGTACAGGGGAGGAGCCTGTGATACTTATGTACAGGGGAGGAGCCTGTGATACTTATGTACAGGGGAGGAGCCTGTGATACTTGGGATTTATTTTGTTTATTTTTTTTGTATTTTATTTTGTTAAATTTTTTTTTATAAATTTGCAAAGATTTCAAACAAACTTCTTTCACGTTGTCATTATGGGGTATCGTTTGTAGAATTTTGAGAAAAAATAATTTAATCCATTTTGGAATAAGGCTGTAACATAACAAAATGTGGAAAAAGTGAAGCTCTTTGAATACTTTCCAGATGCACTGTATATATTATTTAAAAACTGCCCTTTTCGGTTTCGGCCAAGTGCATCCTGAATTTTTGGTTTCAGCACCAACATTACAATTCGGTGCACCTCTAATTTATTTAGAATATATTTAAAACAAATGATTTTGAGTCCGGAGTTCAGATTTAACAATCCATTGACTGAATACAAAGCTGGTGAGTGTGTCTCTCTGAGCTCTGAGCCGACTCTTCTGATCCATTATTCTGCTTAGTGTTGGATTTAGAGGGATCAGTCTTAGCGGGTGATTGGCTCTCAGAGGACGATTACGGGAAAGATGTTCAGAAAAACAGAACATGAAGGAAACAGATGATGATTTCCTGAGAGAAGACAGAGAGGAAACAGAACACAATACAGAGGAGAACTCTGACCACCGGTCCAAATCTACACCGACCACCAACAAAACACGACCCTCATCTGTCATCACCAAGAGCTTCACTACAATCCACAACCCACATCCACCAATCACATTCCGGGATTGTATAGATGGGAATACTGCCCGCTTTCATCCGCCTCTGTCTGACCTCCTTCACAGGGGTTATGCCGTTTTTGCATCTCCACTGATTTGTATGGAAACAAAAAGGTCCATTTATCCAGACTAATATTTCACTGTCTGGTGGATTCAACCCTTTACAGTTTGTTATATTTTCCAGGTTGTTTAAGGTTGTGCCCATTATGTTGAGTTCCTGGGTCTGAAGACCTGCTGTGCCCATTATGAGGAGTTCCCACCATCCCTGTGCTGAGTTCCCAGGTCTGTACACCCACTGTGCCCATTATAAAGGACTTTCCGCAAGCCCTGTGCTGAGTGCCCAGGTCTGTACACCTGATGTGCACATTATGAGGGGTTCCCACCATCCCTGTCCTAAGTTCCCAGTTCTGTACACCTGTTGTGCCCATTATGAGGGGTTCCCACCATCCCTGTGCTGAGTTCCCGGGTCTGTACACCCGCTGTGCTCATTATGAGGGGTTCTCACCATCCCTGTGCTGAGTTCCCGGGTCTGTACACCCGCTGTGCTCATTATGAGGGGTTCTCACCATCCCTGTACTGAGTTCCTGTTTCTCTACACCCCCTGTGCCCATTATGAGGAGTTCCCACCATCCCTGTGCTGAGTTCCCGGGTCTGTACATCCACTGTGCCCATTATGAGAGGTTCCCACCATCCCTGTGCTGAGTTCCCTGGGTCTGTACACCCGCTGTGCCCATTATGAGGGGTTCCCACCATCCCTGTGCTGAGTTCCCGGGTCTGTACACCTGATGTGCCCATTATGAGGAGTTCCCACCATCCCTGTGCTGAGTTCCCGGGTCTGTACATCCACTGTGCCCATTATGAGAGGTTCCCACTATCCCTGTGCTGAGTTCCCGGGTCTGTAGATCTGCTGTGCCCATTATGAGAGGTTCCCACCATCCCTGTGCTGAGTTCCCGGGTCTGTACACCCGCTGTGCCCATTATGAGGGGTTCCCACCATCCCTGTGCTGAGTTCCCGGGTCTGTACACCTGATGTGCCCATTATGAGGGGTTCCCACCATCCCTGTGCTGAGTTCCCGGGTCTGTATACCAACTGTGCCCATTATGAGAGGTTCCCACCATCCCTGTGCTGTGTTCCAGAGTCTGTACCCCTGCTGTGCCCATTAGGACAGCATGGATGGACAAATCTGCTGCAGGTTATTGTGGTGCTGGCTGTCAGAATACCTAAAAAACTGCCTCTGTCTGATTGGATGTGGTCTCTGTCTGATTGGATGTGGGCGGCGACAAAAAAAAAAAAGAAAAAAAAAAAAAAAAAGAAAAGACAACTTTTGGCGATCCGGGTGTTGCCACCAAAGGCTCAGCATGGATTGTCCAGGTGACCTCAACCTTTCACAGTTCTCCCGACAGATTTACTGCCACCTCTTATTCTGGGAACAACTGTCACTTTTTGGAATTCTCCCACTTCATAAAAAAAAAATAAATAAAAATAAAGTTTTTTGATACATTTTCCAGTGCCAATAGAGTAAGTAAATGATATATACACAGACGGGAGTCCTATACGGGGCGAGATGATGACAGACTGTCAGGGATGACCACGTTTGGGATTGGAGGATTCGATCGCTGGTCTCTGCCCATAAGAGATTTTTCTGCGTTCGGTTTTAGATGTTCTGCGTGTGAGAAGAGGCCGGCGGTGTACATGAGCTCCATCCTCCCATAGGATCAATCAGCACCCAGCTCAGTCTACCCATCACCCATCACCCATCACCCACTGAGAACAGCCATTGTCTGCAGCCACCGATAAGGGACAAGCCGCTGTCACTATGGAGAGATCCGGGGACTATGAATGGAATATAAAACACCGGAGCTGGGGACATTCACACCTATAGACTCCCAATGTTCTCTCTCCGTACAAAAGAATATATTTTTTATCATTTTACAGTGCCTTGAAAAAGTATTCATACCCCTTGAAAGGTTTCCACATTTTGTCATGTTACAACCAAAAATGTAAATGTATTTTATTGGGATTTTATGTGATAGACCAACACAAAGTGGCACATAATTGTGAAGTGGAAGGAAAATGATAAATGGTTTTCAACATTTGCTACAAATAAATATGTGAAAAGTGTGGGGTACATTTGTATTCAGCCCCCTTTTACTCTGATACCCCTAACTAAAATCTAGTGGAAGCAATTGCCTTCAGAAGTCACCTAATTAGAAAATAGAGTCCACCTGTCTGTAATATAATCTCAGTATAAATACAGCTGTTCTTTGAAGCCCTCAGAGGTTTGTTAGTGAACCTTAGTGAACAAACAGCATCATGAAGACCAAGGAACACACCAGACAGGTCAGGGATAAAGTTGTGGAGAAGTATAAAGCAGGTTCAGGTTATAAAAATAATATCCCAAGCTTTGAACATCTCACGGAGCTCTGTTCAATCCATCATCGGAAAATGGAAAGAGTATGGCACAACTGCAAACCTACCAAGACATGGCCGTCCACCTAAACTGACCGGCCGGGCAAGGAGAACATTCATCAGAGAAGAGCCAAGAGGTCCATGGTAACTCTGGGGGAGCTGCAGAGATCCACAGCTCAGGTGGAAGAATCTGTCCACAGGACAACTATTAGTCGTGTTCTCCACAAATCTGCCCTTTATGGAAGAGTGACAAGAAGAAAGACATTGGTGAAAGAAAGTCATAAGAAGTCCTGTTTGTAGTTTGTGAGAAGCCATGTGGAGGACACAGCAAACATGTGGAAGAAGGTGATCTGGTCAGATGAGACCAAAATTCAACTTTTTGACCTAAATGCAAAACGAAAAACTAACACTGCACATCACCCTGAACACACCATCCCCACTGTGAAACATGGTGGTGGTAGCATCATGTGGTGGGGATGCTTTTCTTCAGCAGGGACAGGGAAGCTGGTCAGAGTTGATGGGAAGATGGATGGAGCCAAATACAGGGAAATCTTAGAAGAAAACCTGTTAGAGTCTGCAGAAGACCTGAGACTGGGGAGGAGGTTCACCTTCCAGCAGGACAACGACCCGAAACATACAGCCAGAGCTACAATGGAATGGTTTATATCAAAGCATATTCATGTGTTAGAATGGCCCAGTCACAGTCCAGACCTAAATCACATTGAGAATCTGTGGCAAGACTTGAAAATTGCTGTTCACAGACGCTCTCCATCCAATCTGACAGAGCTTGAGATATTCTGCAAAGAAGAATGGGCAATAATATCCTTCTCTAGATGTGCAAAGCTGGTAGAGACATCCCCAAAAACACTTGCAGCTGTAATTGTAGAGAAAGGGGGTTCTACAAAGTATTGACTCCGGGGGGCGCTATACTAATGCCCCCCCCCCACACACACACTTTTTCACATATTTATTTGTAAAAAAATGTATCATTTTCCTTCCAGTTCACAATTATGTGTCACTTTGTGTTGATCTATCACATAAAATCCCAATAAAATACATTTATGTTTTTTGGTTGCAAAATGCCAAATTTCAAGGGGTATGAATACTTTTTCAAGGCACTGTATATAAGTTGGGGAGATCCAATGTCGCATGACAAGTTGCACCAGTGTGAATGAAGCCTAAAGGAGAACTAAACAATTACTGCTCTATAGTGTCTAATAGCAGAGCTGGTTAGATCTACAAATACAATGTATAGAGAATAGGCCCTTCAAGGAAGTCAGTATGACGAAACGCATTCGGGTGCTACCGCATGCAAGTGAAAAAGTAAAGGAAAACCAGAAAACATGGCCTGTTGGGGGTACTTGAGGACTGAGGTTGAGAATCGCTGACACAACAGAGCTGGGTGTAATTTGAGACCTGAGTGAAGGGAATGGACATGCACGCAGCTTGTGACTGACATGAGGCTGTCAATCACAGGCTGTGTGCTGTGGGAGGAGCGGGGGCTACTCCTAGGATTGCTTGGTGTCGGCATAGACAGTCGGACGATACTCATGTAGAAAGCAGAGGGATGAGAGAGCAGAGAGAAATCACACTGGGTGCTTTGTATAGAAGGAGGACACACTATAGAAGGAAATGCTTTGTTCATTTTTCATCTGAGGAATTTACAATCACACAAGTCACATCTTACAAAAGTGAGATCGATCGATCCTTTGTGTCCAAAAGATCAAAATTCTGGATGGCAATTGGCTGATAATCCCTTTTAAAAAGAGATTAAACCCAAAAATGTCATATCGCAGCTTCCCAATCACTCGATGTGGTGGCTGCATTAGGTTTTTTTTTAGGCTTTTTTTCCCCCCATGGTTTTCACCTGGTGATCTGCCCAGTAACACACCTCCTGTATTAGAGTGCCCCCAAAAAGTATTCACAGAGCTTCACTTTTTCCACATTTTGTAACGTTACAGCCTTTTTCCAAAATGGATTGAAATTCATTGTTTTCCTCAAATTTCTACAAAACAATTTTCCATAATGACAACGTGAAAGAAGTTAGTTTGAAATCTTCGCAAAAATCTTTCATCTTTCAAAAATAAAAAATCCCTTTTACATACAGTGAGGGAAAAAAAGTATTTGACCCCCCTGCTGATTTTGTACGTTTGCCCCACTGACAAAGAAACGATCCGTCTATAATTTTATTGGTCGGTTTATTTTAACAGTGAGAGACAGAACAAAAATATCCAGAAAAACGCATTTCAAAAAAAGTTATAAATTGATTTGCATTTTAATGAGTGAAATAAGTATTTGATCCCCTATCAATCAGCGAGATTTCTGGCTCCCAGGTGTCTTCTATACAGGTAATGAGCTGAGATTAGGAGCACTATCTCTCTCACTCTCTCTCTTTAAGGGAGTGCTCCTAATTTCAGCTTGTTACCTGTATAGAAGACACCTGTCCACAGAAGTAATCAATCGGATTCCAATCTCTCCACCATGGCCAAGACCAAAGAGCTGTCCAAGGATGTCAGGGACAAGACTGTAGACCTACACAAGGCTGGAATGGGCTACAAGACCATCGCCAAGCAGCTTGGTGAGAGGGTGACAACAGTCGGTGAGATTATTCACAAATAGAAGAAACACAAAATAACCGTCAATCTCCCTCAGTCTGGGGCTCCATGGAAGATCTCACCTGGTGGAGTTTCAATGATCATTAAAAATGGTGAGGAATCAGCCGAGAACTACACGGGAGAATCTTATCAATGATCTCAGCTGGGACCATAGTCACCAAGAAAACAATTGGTAACACACTACACTGTGAAGGACTGAAATCCTGCAGCGCCCGCAAGGTCCCCCTGCTCAGGAAATCACATGTACAGGTCCGTCTGAAGATTACTAATCAACATCTGAATGATTTAGAGGAGAACTGGGTGAAAGTGTTGTGGTCAGATGAGACCAAAATCGAGATCTTTGGCCTCAACTCAACTCAGTGTTTGGAGGAGGAGGAATGCTGCCTATGACCCCAAGAACACCATCCCCCACCGTCACACATGGGAGGTGGAAACATTATGGTTTGGGGGCGTTTTTTCTGCTAAAGGGAAAGGACAACTTCACCTCAAAGGGGAAGATGGACGGGGGCCATCAAATCTTGGGCGAGAACCTCCTTCCCTCAGCCACGGCATTGAAGTTGGGTTGTGGATGGGTATTCCAGCATGACAATGGCCCAAAACACACGGCCAAGGCAACAAAGGAGTGACTCAAGAAGAAGCACATTAAGGTTCTGCAGTGGCCTAGCCAGTCTCCAGACCTTAATCCCATAGAATATATGTGGAGGGTTCAAGTTACCAAACGCCAGCCTCATAACCTTAATGACTTGGAGAGGATCTGCAAAAAGGACAAAATCCCTCCTGAGATGTGAGTAAACCTGGTGGCCAACTACAAGAAACGTCTGACCTCTGATTTCCAACAAAGGTTAGACCACCAAGTACTAAGTCATGTTTTGCGAAGGGGTCAAATACTTATTTGACTCATTTAAAGGAGGTTGTATTGTCCGCTTGGCCCTTTTTAGGTACAGGTAAGCCTATAAGGCTTACCTGTAGGTAAAATTAATAGCTCCTAAACCTGTACGGTTTAGGAGATATTCACCTTGCATGCAGCCGCTGACGTCAGTGGCGCATGCATGGAGAAGGTCCAGCGTATCGTGCTGGAATGAAGGGCTCTTGCGCGAATGTCACGTCATCGCCGCTCTGGTCACTCACAGCGCCGCAAACCTGGAAGAAAA
This sequence comes from Lithobates clamitans, assembly GCA_037952925.1. NCBI lineage: Eukaryota > Metazoa > Chordata > Amphibia > Anura > Ranidae > Lithobates > Lithobates clamitans. Next base: position 17,060 of record JBBGZY010002804.1, on the reverse strand, counting down.
ACGCAAGGGAACATGTCAGCTCCCTCAGCGGTGACCGGGCGGCCCTGTGGGAGCTTCGTTTTAAGGCAAGTATTTCATAATGAGCTTGTATGTGGTGCATACTAGCTCATTATGCCTTCCGTGTTTTTTGTTTTATTTATTTTTTGGGGCATACAACCGCTTTAAAATGCAAATCAATTTATAACTTTTTTGAAATACGTTTTCCTAGATCTTTTTGTTGTTATGCTTTCTCTCACTGTCAAAATAAACCGACCATTAAAATGATAGACCGATCAGTTCTTTGTCAGTGGGGCAAACGTACAAAATCAACAGGAGGATCAAATACTTTTTTCCCCTCACTGTAACTATCACAGCCTTTGCCATGACACTCAGTATTGAGCTCAGATCCATCCTCTTTCCACTGATCATCCTTGAGATGTTTCTACAACTTGATTGGAGTCCACCTGTGGTAAGTTCAGTTGATTGGACATGATTTGGAAAGGCACACACCTGTCTATAGAAGGTCCCACAGGTAACAGTGCATGTCAGAGCACAAACCAAGCCATAAAATCCAAGGAATTGTCTGTAGACCTCCGAGACAGGATTGTATGGAGGCACAGATCTGGGGAAGGGTACAGAAAAATGAATGCAGCATTAAAAGTCCCAATGAGCACAGTGGCTTCCATTATCTGTAAATGGAAGAAGTTTGGAACCACCAGGACTCTTCCTAGAGCGGGCCGCCCGACCAAACTGAGCGATCGGGGGAGAAGGGCCTTAATCAGGGAGGTGACCAAGAACCCCGATGGTCACTCTAAAAGAGCTTCAGCGTTTCTCTGTGGAGAGAGGAGAACCTTCCAGAGGAACATCCATCTCTCCAGCCCTCCACCAATCAGACCTGTATGGTAGAATGGCCAGACGGAAGCCACTCCTCAGTAAAAGGCCCATGACAGTCCGCCTGGAGTTTGCCAAAAGGCACCTGAAGGACTCTCAGACCATGAGAAACAAAATTCTCTGGTCTGATGAAACAAAGATTGAACTCTTTGGCCTGAATGGCAAGCGTCATGTCTGGAGGAAACCAGGCACCGCTCATCACCTGACCAATACCATCCCTACAGTGAAGCATGGTGGTGGCGGCATCATGCTGTGGGGATGTTTTTCAGCGGCAGGAACTGGGAGACTAGTCAGGATCGAGGGAAAGATGAATGCAGCAATGTACAGAGGCATCCTTGATGAAAACCTGCTCCAGAGCGCTCTGGACCTCAGACTGGGGTGAAGGTTCATCTTCCAACAGGACAGCGACCCTAAGCACACAGCCAAGATAACAAAGGAGTGGCTACGGGACAACTCTGAATGTCCTTGAGCCAGAGCCCAGACTTGAACCCGATTGATTATCTCTGGAGAGATCTGAAAATGGCTGAGCACCGACACTCCCCATCCAACCTGATGAAGCTTGAGAGGTCCTGCAAAGAAGAATGGGAGAAACTGCCCAAAAATAGGTGTGCCGAGCTTGTAGCATCATACTCAACAAGACTTGAGGCTGTAATTGGTGCCAAAGGGGCTTCACCAAAGTATTGAGCAAAGGCTGTGAATACTTATGTACAGGGGAGGAGCCTGTGATACTTATGTACAGGGGAGGAGCCTGTGATACTTATGTACAGGGGAGGAGCCTGTGATACTTATGTACAAGGGATTTTATTTTTCATAAATTTGCAAAGATTTTAAAACTTCTTTCACGTTTTCATTATGGGGAATTGTTTGGTAGAACTTTGAGGAAAGCAATGAATATAATTTATTTTGGAATAAGGCTGCAACATAACAAAATGTGAAAAAAGTGAAGTGCTGTGAATACTTTCAGGATGCACTGTATATAAAAGCTGATTATTATAAGCACCCCATTCAGTGCTAAATGGTTTGTCTCATCCGTGTATACTGATCCATCTGCAGGACAGCTTGTTCTGCTGAAAAAAAAAATAACACTTACTGGCTGGATCACTAGATGAAAATAGAAGAAAAGAAAGCCCAAAAGCTAAAGCTGCAATCATAAAAAAAAAAAAAAAAAGTTTGCTTTTGGGTTTAATACCACTCAGGAGTAGGCAATCTGGGGCCCTCCAACTGTTGCAGAACTACAAGTCCCATCATGCCTCTAGGTGTAATTGTAACTTCCAGCCTTGCAATGCCTCATGGGAAATGTAGTTCCACAACAGCTGGGGGACTACTGGTTGCCCACGCCTGCTCTACATCCATCATGGACAGTCCTCAAAATCCCCCCCCCCCCCCATTTATTTTGATGATAAATATTCAGTTTCCAGGGTGTAAACATGTTCCTAATATAGACCCCCCCCCCCCCCCCACAGTAGTGATTCTGCCGGCCGTACACTTTTGTGATGGAAAAACTTCAAAGCAAAAATTAACCATAAAAAAGCAAAAAATTCTTCTATGACACGGCCTACAGATAGAGGGCCAGAGTGGAATCAGAGGGGGGTCCGGAACTCTGTGATCCCCGTCCTCCCAACGCTTTGCTGGTTTAGGTGTCGGGAAACGGATCAGCGAGCCGCCACTCCGGCATCCCAGCCTGGAAATCAACATTTCAGCATAAAAACAGCGGGCACCGCGCCAGGAAAAAAAACAACGCCACATACACAATGCTGGAAACTGCGCAGACAGGAGTTCTGCCTTCTAAACCATCGATGGAGAACCAGCAACTTAGCTAAAAGTGACCATGTCACTGACTGCGAACGATCACTATATATTTTATTTCCTATCATCATCAGCTCCATCTAGTGGCCATAATGCTGTATTTTCCTGATTCAATCTAAGAAGAACATTTGACCTGGAGAGAAAGTAGCCCAATAATCCCATTCAAACAGAACAAATGTACATGTGATTTGATTTCACTGGGCGAATAACACGGTAATTTTTTTTTTAGAAAATTCCCCCCCCCCCACACCAAAAGTCTCCATATGGTGCACTCTGTGATATTAGAGGATCTTGCTGTGAAATAAACGGTTTAGCTCTGTGAAATTACTCCACAACCTTCTGTAGTAAGGCTCATATCATATTACTGGTCATTGAGGCCTGGATCACAACACTCGCAGTGCGGGAACATGCATGAGAGCGCATTTCCCGCACTGCACGGAAACGGCTGTCCTCTGCAGATACAGATTTCTTAATGGCACCCTTATGCATCTAGAAAACATGGGTGTGTTTGTGGCCACCAAAACACATGGTGCCTGCAGGTACCATACAGTTTGCTGTGGCGCATGTTTAAAAATTGCGCCTTCAGTGCTTTTTCCCACACATTTGGCATGGGGGGGGCAGTAAAAGCATTGTGCAACTATGGGGTTACCGCCCCTCAACCACTAGTGTGAACAAGCCCATCAGCATAAAACAGCTGTACTAAAGACCTGCAGTACAAGGATCTCCCTGCTTCATCCAATCTGTGCTTCCTCCACCTTTACCATTTACCCCACCAATCATCAGATCGCTGTTCCTGCTCACTGTTCTCCTTGCTGGAGAGGAAGCTTTACCTTAGGATCTGCATTTCAAGGAGCTCTCTGCTTCATCTAATCCATGGACCTATGTTTTCTCCACCTCTACCATTACCTGACCAGTCATCAGATCACTGTTCTCCTTGCTGGAGAGGAAGCTGTAACTAAAAAGGACTTGTAAAGCAAGTACCTCCCCGCTTCTGCTACATACATTCTGTGGATCTGTGCTTCCTCCTCCTTTACTATTTACACCCACCAATCATCAGATCACTGTTCCTGCTCACTGTTATCCTTGCTGGAGAGGAAGCTGTACCTGAGAAACTGCAGTACAAGATCTCCCTGCTTCATCCAATCTGTAGATCTGTGTTTCCTCCACCAGTACCCAACCAGTCATCAGATCGCTGTGTTCCTGCTCACTATTCTATTTGCTGGAAAAGAAGCTGCACCTGAGGAACTGCAGTGCAAGCATTTCTCCGCCTCGGTCTCATTCATTCTGTGGATCAGTGCTTCCTCCACCTTTACCACTTACCCCACCAATCTTCAGATCACTGTTCCTGCTCACTATTTTCCTTTCTGGAGAGGATGCTGTGCCCGAGGAACTGCAATACAAGGATCTCCCTGCTTCATCTAATCCATGGACCTATGCTTTCTCCACCTCTACCATTACCTGATCAGTCATCAGATCACTGTTCTCCTTGCTGGAGAGGAAGCTGTACCTAGGAACTTGTAATGCAAGTACCTCCCCGCTTCTGCTACATACATTCAGTGGATCTGTGCCTCCTCCACCTTTACTTTTTACACCCACCAATCATCAGATCACTGTTCCTGATCACCGTTATCCTTGCTGGAGATGAAGCTGTACCTGAGGACCTGCAGAGCAAGTACCTCCCCGCTTCTGCCTTATCCATTTTGTGAATCTGTGCTTCCTTCACCTTTATTAATTTATCCCACAAGTCATCAGATCACTGTTCTCATTGTTTGAGAGGAAGCTGTACCTGAGGTACTGCAGTACAAGATCTTCCTGCTTCATCCAATCTGTAGTTCTGTGCTTCCTCCACCATTACTCAACCGGTCATCAGATCGCTGTTCATTCTGTGGATCTGTGCTTACTCCACCTTTACCATTTAGCCCACCAATCATCAAATCGCTGTTCCTGTTCTCCTTGCTGGAGAGGAAGCTGTACCCGAGGAACTGCAGTGCAAGAATCTCCCTGCTTCATCCATTCTGTGGATCTGTGCTTCCTCTATGATCACCCCACCTTTCCTTAGAGGAGTAATGTATCTCTGGTCTACCATGGTGTGTGGCTCTTGGCCAGCTCCTACTTCTGGCTGCAAACCAACCAAAGCCGTCCAAGTGGCTTCCTTAGTTTCAATAAGAGTCGGGGGGAGCCCATTCATACACTCAAAGTTGTATCAAAGTGGCTTTCCAAAGTCCTACTGGAAACTTGCGAGTCACGGTGAATGGAGCCTTAAAGCCCGCACCACAACCATGTTTATTCCATACATTAGATCAATGACCTCCAAACTGTGGCCCTGGGGCCGAATGCGGCCCTTTGCCAGCTTTTATCCGGCCCTTGGGACACTACACCTCCCAGTGATTCGAGAAACTATTCTGCCAACTGAGACCAACAATGAAGCACAATGACTCCCACTGACACTAATAATGGGGCACCATTCCTCCCAATGATACCGATGGGGCACTGTTTCCCCCCCTTATGCTAAATGGGACAAGGTTTATTCTCACTGATGCCCGGAAAATTTCCACTACCGCTGGCCATAGTCCGGCCCTCCCTAAATGTCCGAAGAACAATCAACTGGCCCTTTGTTTAGAAAGTTTGGAGACCCCTGCATTAGACAGACAGTTGGCACTTGAATAGGTCACATTCGGTGAGTGGTGCGGGCCACCTAATGCCAAAGGGCAATAATTTTCTGCCACACCACGAAGCAAAGCATCGCAACCACAGCAAGTGTACAACCCCAACAGGGTGCCCATTCAACTTTAGAGGCAATGGTTGGGGCGGGGGAGGGGGCAGTAAAAATATAGCTCTATCACCTCTTTTTATACCCTCCAACCACAAACCTAAACTTAGAAAGGTCTCAGCACGTGCGCTGGCTGCTTCTAATCAGATTGCCACCAGCACCTTCCCCTGGACTGGATTTCAGCAGCACCTGCAGGACGTATATATAGCAAATCCCACCCGGCCAGTCCCTTTATCCAACAGAAGAACTGCCTAATCCTTTAATAGCATCGGATCCAATTAGAGAGAAGACGTCTGAGGACCATTCCGGAGCACGCGCTGCTGGATACAAAGTATTGATAAAGATCGCTTTTCATTCCAGTTTACTGTCCTTCAGACTTCAGGGGGGCCGGACTGTGGCCAGTGAGAGTAGAAAATGTCCTGGCATCTGTAACAATGGCCCATCATTGGTGTCAGTGGGAGGAATAGTGCTCCATCGCTGGTGTCAGTGGGAGGAATAGTGCCCCATCGCTGGTGTCAGTGGGAGGAATAGTGCCCCATCGCTGGTGTCAGTGGGAGGAATAGTGCCCCATCGCTGGTGTCAGTGGGAGGAATAGTGCCCCATCGCTGGTGTCAGTGGGAGGAATAGTGCCCCATCGCTGGTGTCAGTGGGAGGAATAGTGCCCCATCGCTGGTGTCAGTGGGAGGAATAGTGCCCCATCGCTGGTGTCAGTGGGAGGAATAGTGCCCCATCGCTGGTGTCAGTGGGAGGAATAGTGCCCCATCGCTGGTGTCAGTGGGAGGAATAGTGCCCCATCGCTGGTGTCAGTGGGAGGAATAGTGCCCCATCGCTGGTGTCAGTGGGAGGAATAGTGACCCATCATTGGTCTCAGTGGAAGGAATAGTGCCCCATCATTGGTCTCAGTGGGAGGAATAGTGCCCCCAAGGGTCAGATTAAAAAAAAAAAAAAAAAAAGGCAGCGGTTTGGAGACCACTGCAATAGAGTCCCACTTGAGTAACAGCTCCGAGTCTGCTGATTTCACATCCAAGATGGCGGCACCCAGCAGCAGTCACAGTTACAGGTAAATAAAGTGTATAAAATATCATAAACGCTCATATAATCTCATGGGAACATTTTTGTTGAATTAAATTGGTCTGGCAACATGGCTTCTGCAAAATAAACTTCCAGCTTCCCCCTACGCTCCGCCCATCCGTCTCCTACCGGGGGCCCCATCATCCTCCTCCCGGGAGCCCCATCATCCTCCTCCCGGGAGCCCCATCATCCTCCTCCATCTCCTCCCGGGAGCCCCATCATTCATCCCCTCCCAGGAGCCCCATCATTCATCCCCTCCCAGGAGCCCCACCATCTGCCATCTCCTCCCAGGAGCCCCATCATCCCCTCCTGGGAGCCCATCATCCTCCATCTCCTCCCGGGAGCCCCATCATCCTCCCATCTCCTCCCGGGAACCCCATCATCCTCCCTCTCCTCCCGGGAACCCCATCATCCTCCATCTCCTCCAGGGGGCCCCAACATCCTCCATCTCCTCCAGGGGGCCCCAACATCCTCCATCCCCTCCAGGGGGCCCCAACATCCTCCATCTCCTCCAGGGGGCCCCAACATCCTCCATCTCCTCCAGGGGGCCCCAACATCCTCCATCTCCTCCAGGGGGCCCCAACATCCTCCATCTCCTCCAGGGGGCCCCAACATCCTCCATCTCCTCCAGGGGGCCCCAACATCCTCCATCCCCTCCAGGGAGCCCCATCATCCTCCATCCCCTCCCGGGAGCCCCATCATCCTCCATCCCCTCCCGGGAGCCCCATCATCCTCCATCCCCTCCCGGGAGCCCCATCATCCTCCATCCCCTCCCGGGAGCCCCAACATCCTCCATCCCCTCCAGGGAGCCCCAACATTCTCCATCCCCTCCCGGGAGCCCCATCATCCTCCATCCCCTCCCGGGAGCCCCATCATCCTCCATCCCCTCCCGGGAGCCCCAACATCCTCCATCCCCTCCCGGGAGCCCCAACATCCTCCATCTCCTCCCAGGGGGCCCCAGCATCCTCCATCTCATCCTAGGGGGCCCCAGCATCCTCCATCTCCTCCCAGGGGGCCCCAGCATCCTCCATTTCCTCCCAGGGGGCCCCAGCATCCTCCATCTCCTCCCAGGGGGCCCCAGCATCCTCCATCTTCTACCGGGAGCCCCATCATCATCCATCTCCTCCCAGGAGCCCCATCATCCATCTCCTCCCGGGAGCCCCATCATCCTCCATCTCCTCCCAGGAGCCCCATCATCCTCCATCTCCTCCCAGGAGCCCCATCATCCTCCATCTCCTCCCAGGAGCCCCATCATCCATCTCCTCCCGGGAGCCCCATCATCCTCCATCTCCTCCCAGAGCCCCATCATCATCCATCTCCTCCCAGGAGCCCCATCATCCGCTATCTCCTCCCAGGAGCCCCATCATCATCCATCTCCTCCCAGGAGCCCCATCATCATCCATCTCCTCCCAGGAGCCCCATCATCCATCTCCTCCCGGGAGCCCCATCATCATCCATCTCCTCCCGGGAGCCCCATCATCCTCCATCCCCTCCCAGAGCCCCATCATCATCCATCTCCTCCCGGGAGCCCCATCATCCTCCATCTCCTCCCGGGAGCCCCATCATCATCCATCTCCTCCCGGGAGCCCCATCATCCTCCATCCCCTCCCAGAGCCCCATCATCATCCATCTCCTCCCGGGAGCCCCATCATCATCCATCTCCTCCCGGGAGCCCCATCATCCTCCATCTCCTCCCGGGAGCCCCATCATCATCCATCTCCTCCCGGGAGCCCCATCATCCTCCATCTCCTCCCGGGAGCCCCATCATCCTCTATCTCCACCCGGGAGCCCCATCATCCGCTATCTCCTCCCGGGAGCCCCATCATCCGCTATCTCCTCCCGGGAGCCCCATCATCCATCTCCTCCCAGAGCCATCCTGGTTATGAAGTCACTTCTCATAGTATATGGTCATAGGGGGAAATATGAGGGGCCGCCATTCCTGGACGTCTATCGCAAAAGCTTCCTGACTTCAATAATTGTGAATCACAGAGCAGGAACAGTGAGAGCCAGAACTCCTATCTACGTGTTCCAGGACAAATCATCCCAGATCATACGGTGGGAGATCGCATGAAAACCATCCAAATTCAAGTATAGCTAAAAGGTGAACTTTTATTTAGTATTGGATAGAGTGGAGAGGGATTAGAACCACTGTCAGTTTTTTTATTGCTGTCTGTGTCCCCCCCTCCCCCCATTAGGGAAATTCACCCTCTCTGTGTCATGTTTATCATTATACCAAAAAGAACCCCCCAAATTTTGGGTTGTCACCAGAACAGGAATAGAGGGGAAATCTTCCAATGGGGACACTAGTTCTGGAAACCACCATGGATTCCCTCACTTCCTGTTTTGGGGACAGGAAGTAAAGCGAAAGCTCCCCAACTGGACAGAGATGGTAAAAACATGGCAGGGGTTCTAACCCCCCTACTCTATCCCAAAAAAAAAAAAAAAAAACTTTGGCTTTAGTTCTACTTTAAACAGATGTGAAGCCAGGGATGGAGAAAGCAGGAAGAAGGCCCATAGGGAATACAGCGCCCCCTGTAGACAGAGAGGGGGGAGGGGCCAGGAATGGAGACCAAACAGGGGACAGATATAAGAGATCTCTTACCTTACGGACACTCCCCTCCGTCCCCCCACGTGACAGGAAAGGGTCCCCGTCCGCCGGAACCGACTCCATCACTGTCCACGTCCTGGCAGGAGAGCTGGAGAAATGAAAGGAGCCGACATTCGTCATCAGTGACACCGCATTAATACCGCCCCCCACACGTGTGTACCGCCCTCTATCACCCTACACAGCTCTACCGCCCCCCTACCACCCTACACAGCTCTACCGCCCCCCTATCACCCTACACAGCTCTACCGCCCCCCCTATCACCCTACACGGCTCTACCGCCCCCTCTATCACCCTACACGGCTATACCGCCCCCCTATCACCCTACACGGCTCTACCGCCCCCCCTATCACCCTACACGGCTCTACCGCCCCCCTATCACCCTACACAGCTCTACTGCCCCCCTATCACCCTACACAGCTCTACCGCCCCCCCCCCCCTATCACCCTACACAGCTCTACTGCCCCCCCTATACAGCTCTACCGCCCCCCTATCACCCTACACAGCTCTACCGCCCTCCCCCCTATCACCCTACACAGCTCTACCGCCCCCCTATCACCCTACACAGCTCTACCGCCCCCCTATCACCCTACACAGCTCTACCGCCCCCCCTATCACCTTACACAGCTCTACCGCCCCCCCTATCACCCTACACAGCTCTACCGCCCCCCTATCACCCTACACAGCTCTACCACCCCCTATCACTCTACACAGCTCTACCGCCCCCCTATCACCCTACACAGCTCTACCGCCCCCCTATCACCCTACACAGCTCTACCGCCCTCCCCCCTATCACCCTACACAGCTCTACCGCCCCCCTATCACCCTACACAGCTCTACCGCCCCCCTATCACCCTACACAGCTCTACCGCCCCCCTATCACCCTACACAGCTCTACCGCCCCCCTATCACCCTACACAGCTCTACCGCCCTCCCCCCTATCACCCTACACAGCTCTACCGCCCCCCCCTATCACCCTACACAGCTCTACCACCCCCTATCACCCTACACAGCTCTACCACCCCTATCACCCTACACAGCTCTACCGCCCCCCTATCACCCTACACAGCTCTACCGCCCCCCCCTATCACCCTACACAGCTCTACCGCCCCCCCCTATCACCCTACACAGCTCTACCACCCCCTATCACCCTACACAGCTCTACCGCCCTCCCCCACCCTACACAGCTCTACCACCCCCTCTATCACCCTACACAGCTCTACCGCCCCCCCTATCACCCTACACAGCTCTACCGCCCCCCCTATCACCCTACACAGCTCTACCGCCCCCCCTATCACCCTACACAGCTCTACCGCCCCCCCTATCACCCTACACAGCTCTACCGCCCCCCCTATCACCCTACACGGCTCTACCGCCCCCCCTATCACCCTACACGGCTCTACCGCCCCCCCTATCACCCTACACGGCTCTACCGCCCCCCCTATCACCCTACACGGCTCTACCGCCCCCCCTATCACCCTACACAGCTCTACCGCCCCCCCTATCACCCTACACGGCTCTACCGCCCCCCCTATCACCCTACACAGCTCTACCGCCCCCCCTATCACCCTACACAGCTCTACCGCCCCCCCCCTATCACCCTACACAGCTCTACCGCCCCCCCTATCACCCTACACAGCTCTACCGCCCCCCCTATCACCCTACACAGCTCTACCGCCCCCCCTATCACCCTACACAGCTCTACCGCCCCCCCTATCACCCTACACAGCTCTACCGCCCCCCCTATCACCCTACACAGCTCTACCGCCCCCCCTATCACCCTACACAGCTCTACCGCCCCCTATCACCCTACACAGCTCTACCGCCCCCTATCACCTTACACAGCTCTACCGCCCCCCTATCACCCTACACAGCTCTACCGCCCCCCTATCACCCTACACAGCTCTACCGCCCCCCCCTATCACCCTACACAGCTCTACCACCCCCCCTATCACCCTACACAGCTCTACCGCCCCCCTATCACCCTACACAGCTCTACCGCCCCCCTATCACCCTACACAGCTCTACCGCCCCCTATCACCCTACACAGCTCTACCGCCCCCTATCACCCTACACAGCTCTACCGCCCCCTATCACCCTACACAGCTCTACCGCCCCCTATCACCCTACACAGCTCTACCGCCCTCCCTATCACCCTACACAGCTCTACCGCCCCCTCTATCACCCTACACAGCTCTACCGCCCCCCATCACCCTACACAGCTCTACCGCCCCCCATCACCCTACACAGCTCTACCGCCCCCTATCAACCTACACAGCTCTACCGCCCCCTATCAACCTACACAGCTCTACCGCCCTCCCTATCACCCTACACAGCTCTACCGCCCCCCTATCACCCTACACAGCTCTACCGCCCCCCCTATCACCCTACACAGCTCTACCGCCCCCCCTATCACCCTACACAGCTCTACCGCCCCCTATCAACCTACACAGCTCTACCGCCCCCTATCAACCTACACAGCTCTACTGCCTTCCCCATCACCCTACACAGCTCTACCGCCCCCCTATAACCCTACACAGCTCTACCGTCCCCCTGTCCACCTACACATGTACACCATCCCACTACACGCGTGTACCACCACCCGTCCCCCTACACAAAATCCCAACATACATCATACATACCACCCTTTGTCTATATACACCAACTCATTACATGTTTACCACCCTAAAATATATACACACAATATATATATACACAGGGCTGAGATACTAGCCAGGCCTTAAGAGTTACTCGCCACCAGTTACCCCGCCCAACTCCTACCCTGCCCCACCCCTAAATAATCTCATGAAATGACATTGTTAAAGTGTTTGTTACTCTAAGACCCCTTTCACACTGGGGCGCTTTGCAGGCACTACAGCGCTTATAATAGCACCTGCAAAGCACCCTGAAAGAGCCGCTGCTGTGTCTTCAATGTGAACGCCCCCGAGGGCTCTCACACTGGAGCGGTGCGCTGAAAAAAGTCCTGCCAGCAGCATCTTTTAAACGGTGAAGGAGCGGTGTGTATACCGCTCCTCCACCACTCCTGCCCATTGAAATCAATGTGACAGCGCGGCTATACCGCCGGCAAAGCCCCTCTGCAGCAGCCCTTTGCGGGTGGTTTTAACCCTTTTTCGGCCGCTAGCGGGGGTCTAAAACCGTTTCGCTAGCGGCCGCTAAAATGAGGGCTAAAAATAGCGGCGTTTTACGCCCGACGCACTCACCGCCCCACTGTGAAACCGGCCTAAAAAAAAAAAAATGAATGGATCCTGTTCCCTTAAAGCATGTTATAGAGCGCAGTGCTGGTACTGTGTCATGTGGCCCCCCAGTAACACCTGAAACACCTGTCTGATCCTGCCTGACCACATTCTATCATGGCCGCTGAGCCCTGACACTGTGGTCAGTTTACATGCCTCCGTCATCCGCAGCTCTCCCCCCTCCCTCCCTGTCTGCTCGTGAGTGTTTGCCCCCTCCCCCTCCTGCTGCTTTAAAAACTATAATCTATTCATGACTCCTGGGCTCTCTCCTCCCAGGCAGTGCTTGGCCCCGCCCACTATAGCCGACAGCCGGGGAGAGGAGAGAGCCTATACACCCCTCTATCATCACTATATACACCCCCCTCTATATACACCCCTCTATATACACCTCTCTATCATCTCTATATCCACCCCTCTATATACACCCCTCTATCATCTCTATATACACCCCTCTATCATCTCTATATACACCCCTCTAGGATATCTATATATACCCCTAGGATCTCTATATACACCCCTCTAGGATCTCTATATACACCCCTCTATCATCTCTATATACACCCCTCTAGGATCTCTATATACACCCCTCTATATACACCCCTCTATATACACCCCTCTATCATCTCTATATACACCCCTCTATATACACCCCTCTATATACACCCCTCTATCATCTCTATATCCACCCCTCTAGGATCTCTATATACACCCCTCTATCATCTCTATATACACCCCTTTACATACCCCTCTATCATCTCTATATCCACCCCTCTATATACACCCCTCTAGGATCTCTATATACACCCCTCTAGGATCTCTATATACACCCCTCTATATACACCCCTCTATATACACCCCTCTAGGATCTCTATATACACCCCTCTAGGATCTCTATATACACCCCTCTAGGATCTCTATATACACCCCTCTAGGATCTCTATATACACCCCTCTAGGATCTCTATATACACCCCTCTAGGATCTCTATATACACCCCTCTAGGATCTCTATATACACCCCTCTAGGATCTCTATATACACCCCTCTAGGATCTCTATATACACCCCTCTAGGATCTCTATATACACCCCTCTAGGATCTCTATATACACCCCTCTATCATCTCTATATACACCCCTCTATCATCTCTATATACACCCCTCTATCATCTCTATATACACCCCTCTATCATCTCTATATACACCCCTCTAGGATCTCTATATACACCCCTCTAGGATCTCTATATACACCCCTCTAGGATCTCTATATACACCCCTCTAGGATCTCTATATACACCCCTCTAGGATCTCTATATACACCCCTCTATATACACCCCTCTATCATCTCTATATACACCCCTCTAGGATCTCTATATACACCCCTCTATATACACCCCTCTATCATCTCTATATACACCCCTCTAGGATCTCTATATACACCCCTCTAGGATCTCTATATACACCCCTCTATCATCTCTATATACACCCCTCTAGCATCTCTATATACACCCCTCTAGGATCTCTATATACACCCCTCTAGGATCTCTATATACACCCCTCTAGGATCTCTATATACACCCCTCTAGGATCTCTATATACACCCCTCTATATACACCCCTCTATCATCTCTATATACACCCCTCTAAGATCTCTATATACACCCCTCTAGGATCTCTATATACACCCCTCTAGGATCTCTATATACACCCCCTAGGATCTCTATATACACCCCTCTAGGATCTCTATATACACCCCTCTAGGATCTCTATATACACCCCTCTAGGATCTCTATATACACCCCTCTAGCATCTCTATATACACCCCCTAGGATCTCTATATACACCCCTCTATATACACTCCTCTATATACACCCCTCTAGGATCACTATACACACTCCCCCTCTCCGGTAGGTACACCACATGTCTCCGGTAGGTTCCCCTCCCCCGCTCACCCTCTCCGGTAGGTTTCCCCTCCCCCGCTCACCCTGTCCGGTAGGTTTCCCCTCCCCCGCTCACCCTCTCCGGTAGGTTCCCCTCCCCCGCTCACCCTCTCCGGTGTTTCTCCTCTCCGGTTCTTCGCTCATCCCGCTACATAACGGGGACCAGCACCGGAGGGCGGGGACTCCCTCGCGCCTACGTCACTCCTTCTCTCCCCGCCAATCCGGAACCGTCTCTGCTCCCGCTTCCACCAATCCAGGTCAGGGAGGGAGGAGGGGGGGGCGGGGAAAGGAGACAGAGTTTTGGTCTCCATGGAGATGCGGAGTTTTAGCTTCATTGGGCGGAGACCTGCAGCTCTACAGGTGCCGCCAGACACGAGTGTGATGCCGCCCTCTGCAGGTCATAGCGGGGAACTACACCGCATCAGTGATCGCTCCAATCTCTATACAGAGCGATGCTGTCTGGGGTTGGCTCCTTATTCAGGTTGGATCTCTCTATTCACAAAGGTGATTATCTGCAAAGTTTATGATTAAATCGTGAACTTTCACAACAATTCTGTCCAGGGGCGTAACTAGAATCTTCAGGGCCCCCGGAGCAAGAAACCGCGAAGGGCCCGGAGGGTGCTGGGGGGGGAGGGCCGTAGAGGCGGCTCCGAGGGGGGGCCGGGGGGAGTTCCCGGGAGGGGGGCTCCGGGGGGGCCGTAGAGGCGGCTCCGAGGGGGGGGGCGGGGGGGGGGAGTTCCCGGGAGGGGGGCTCCGGGGGGGCCCGTAGAGGCGGCTCCAAGGGGGGGGGGCCCGGGAGGGGGGGCCCGTAGAGGTGGCACCGAGGGGGGGGCCCGGAAGGGGGGCTCTGGGGGGGCCCGTAGAGGCGGCTCCGAGGGGGGGGGCCGGGAGGGGGGCCCGTAGAGGTGGCTCCGGGGGGGGCCCGGGGGGGGGGTCCCGGGGGGGGGGGGCCCTTAGAGGCGGCTCCGGGGAATCTACAGAGCGGAATTCAGCTGACCCGATACAGAGAAACTATTTATTATACTTTTTATTATTATTGGTAATATTATTATTATTATTACTAATATTATTAAGTGTATTCATATTTACATTAATAATTATTATTATTGTAAATATTATAAAAAAAATATTAATATCATTAAATATTATTAAATTCTAATATTAAATGAATATGATGTCATAATGGTCACGTGACCCTTATGACATCATATTCATTTAATATTATAATTAATATAAGCGGAGAGGGTGAGCGGGGGAGGGGAACCTACCGGAGACATGTGGTGTACCTACCGGAGAGGGGGAGTGTGCAGGGGCGTTTGCTAGGTCTACAAAAGATTTGGGGCGAGAGCCCATAGCAGCGAAGTAAAGAAAGTCGTACGCTTGGGCGGGCACATACATATATATATAATACAGATCTGTGTGTGTGTGTATCTGTAGAATCTAGAAGGGAGGGGCATTAACTAGTCCTGTTCCTCCCCCCCGGCCACCAGCTGAGCAGATGGAGCCTGGAGCCAACCCTAGGCAAGAGACTCGGGGCTATGGGCCCCAGATTGGGGGCTATAGCCCCAGTAGCCACCCCCTAGAGACACCACTGGATGGACCTACCTCTAGACCTAATGGGGAGGGGCTAATGTTATTAAAATGATACACCTTCCCGGATTGGGGGCTATAGCCCCAGTAGCCACCCCCTAGAGACGCCACTGGATGGACCTACCTCTAGACCTAATGGGGAAGGGCTAATGTTATTAAAATGATACACCTTCCCGGATTGGGGGCTATAGCCCCAGTAGCCACCCCCTAGCGACGCCACTGGATGGACCTACCTCTAGACCTAATGGGGGGGGGCTAATTTTATTAAAATGATACACCTTCCCAAGTGGCTCTATGTCCCGGCCCATTCCCCAAGCAGAATACCTAAATCAATTTTTTAAAAACGCATTGACACCATATGCCTGGCATTTCGATGGAATGGTCCCACCCTCCTAGGATAGCGCTTGCGACCTCCCAACCCACAAGGCTGGCTACGGTGGCTTGGCCTTTCCTAATTTTTGCTCAACACCATTTGGCCTCTCAACTAGTCCATATCCGTGATTGGTTGCAAACCAGTCTTCCCGCCGTTGCTTGCACTTCCACAGAGGCGGCCATTTCCCACCCCCCCCCCTAGAGACTCTCCACAATATTATCTATAGAGGTTGTGTCCCAGCCCCGCCCAGGTACTACATACCTCCCGATCCCTATTTAACCACTTCCCTACCGGGCATGGTGATATGATAGGGGCAGGAACCCCTTTGTCCCTCCGGGCCGCCGTCGTGTGATGTCTTTTATTCCTGAGCCTCTAGGGGGCGCACGTGTGCCGCTGGCGGCGCGCGCCCGCCGCGTCACTAGGCTCCCGATGCGCATGCCCGGCGGCCGCGATGACCGCCGGGCACCCGCGATTGCCCGTGAACACAGCAGATCCACGGTCCCTTCAGAGGAGAGGAGACCAATCGTGTCTCCCCAGTACAGAGGAACACCGATCGGTCTCCTCCCCTTGTGAGTCCCCGCCCCCTACAGTTAGAATCACTCCCTAGGATACACAATTAACTCCTTCATCGCCCCCTAGTGTTAACCCCCTTCCCTGCCAGTCACATTTACACAGTAATCAGTGCATTTTTATAGCTCTGATCGCTGTATAGATGTCACAGGTCCCAAAATAATGTCAAAAGTGTCCGAAGTCTCCGCCGCAATGTCGCAGTCCCGATGAAAATCGC
>JBBGZY010002803.1:107500-180441 GCA_037952925.1 Lithobates clamitans | reverse complement strand
CCCCTGCTCCCAAAAGAAAATCACTCCCACCTAGCACAAATCCTCTACTCCTCAAATCTCCCCCCCCCCAGTACACATCCCCCCCCACCCCCCACCAAATCCCCTCTCCTAGCACAAATCTTCCCCCCCCCCCCAAATTTACCCACCTAGCATAAATACCCCCCATCATCCCTACTAGCAGTCGTCGCCCCCCCCCCCCCCCCAAAAAAAAAAATTATTCCTCTCCTAGCACAAGTCCCCTCCCCCTTACATATCACCTCTTCTACCACAAACACCCAAATCCCCCGTCCCAGCACAAATCCTCTTCCTCCATCCCTCCTCCAAACACAAATTCCCCCCCCCCCCCACAAATCACCTTTCTTAGCACCCCCTCCCCCAAATTTCCCCTCCTAGAACAGTTCTTACCCTTTGTTGCCCCCCAAATTCCCCCACTCAACACAAATCCCCCTCCCCATCTCACATTGTGGCGCCCCCCCCCCCTTTAATGTCACATGATACCACAGTGCCAGGGGCAGCCTCCCCTCCTGCCCACCCCTTGTCACGGCCCTGCTGGTATTACCTGGTACACCATTGGACTTCAAGTGTAATATACCTGGCGTCACCCCAGTACTATGTTTTTTTTTTTTTTTTTCTAGAGCTGACAATTGGCTCCTTGTGATAGCAATCGGAGCGGCTAACTAGCTGCTGGATTGCTTTTACAAGCAATAGGAGAGGACGCCCCCACCACCACCACCACGTCGGTGGCTTGCTTGGGATCTTCTTCCATCACCAATGGGAGACCCAAACAACCAACTGGGATCCACTTTGATCGGGTCTCGGCTATGGTAACCCAGAAGTGATGACCTGACATCACTTCTGGTTTACCTGGATGGCAACTGCACCATTTTTTAAAAAGCAAATGTATTCAAAAACAGATTTTTGGTGTTTTTAATGCTTTTGAGGGCAGAGGAGGGATTTGGGGTTCTTATAGACCCCGATCCCTCCATAAAGAGGACCTGTCACATGCCTATTGCTGTCACAAGGGATGTTGCATTCCTTGTGACCGCAATAAGAGTGACAAAAAAATAAATAAAAATAAAAGCAGCAATGTAAGAAAAAAAATTAAAGTACGGTAATAATAATAAAAAAAAAACGTTTAATCACCCGTCCATCTTTCCCATCTTCCTCATGCTCACATGCAAATAGCGATCGCCCCACACGTGAGGTACCTCCGCGAACGTCAGATCATGGGCAGTAATTCCAGCACCAGACCTCCTCTGTAAATATAAAGTGATAACCTGTAAAGGCTTTTAAAGCGTCGCCTGTGAATAGTGAAATTTACTTCATTTGTCGCTGTTGTCGAGGAGTGCGCATTTTAAAGCGTGACATGTTTGGTATCTATTTACTCGGCGTAACATCCTCTTTTATATTTTATCAAAAATTTGGGTTATGTATTGTTTTGTTTTTTTTTTGTTTTTTGCATTAAAATTCAAAAAAGTATATTTTTTCCCAAAAAATTGCGTTCGAAAAACTGCTGAGCAATTACCGTGTGACATAAAAAAATGGCAAAACCCTCTAATTTATTCTCTAGGGCCTCTGCTTTAAAAAAAAAATTATATATATATATATATATATATATATATATATATATATATATATATATATATATATATATATATATATATATGTGTGTGTCTCTCTCTCTCTCTCTCTCTCTCTCTCTTTCTCTCTATCTATATATCATGTTTGGGGTTTCTAAGTAATTTTCTTGCAAAAAAATCCTAGTTGCTACATTTAAACAAAACTGCCAGAAAAGGCCTGGTCTTTAGATAGAAAAATAATTTTAATGTGGATTTAAATAGAGCGGTAAAACCCCGAGGTATGCGGGGGGGGGGGGCCTTGAACCTGACAAAGACACTCACCAGCCACTTTATTAGGTACACTTTGCTAGTACCGGGTTGGACCCCCTTTTGCCTTCATTCTTGGTGGCATAGATACAACAAGGTGTTGGAAACATTCCTCAGAGATTTTGCTCCATAGTGACATGATAACATCACACAGTTGCTGCAGATTTGTCGGCTGCACATCCATGGTGCCGCATCTCCCGTCCCACCACATCCCAAAGGCCCTCTATTGGATGAGATGTGGTGAGTGTGGAGGACATTGGAGTACAGGGACCTCATTGTCCAGTGGTGAGATGATTGGAGCTTTGTGACATGGTGCATTATCCTGCTGGAAGGAGTCATCAGAAGATGGGGACACTGTAGTCATAAAGGGATGGACATGGTCAGCAACAATACTCAGGTAGGCCGTGGTGTATAAACCATGCTCAATGGGTACTAAGGGGTCCAAAGTGTGCCAAGAAAATATCCCCCCCACCATTACACCCCCACCACCAGCCTGAACCGGTGATATCCCATCCCCCACACCATTACACCCCCACCACCAGCCTGAACCGGTGATACAAGGCAGGATGGATCCATGCGCCAAATTCTGACCCCACCATCTGAATGTCGTAGCTGAAATCCAGACTCATCAGACCAGGCAACATTTTTCCAATCTTCTATTGTCCAATTTTGGTGATCCTGTGCCAATTGTAGCCTCAGTTTCCTGTTCTTAGCTGACAGGAGTGGCACCCGGTGTGGTCTTCTGCTGCTGTAGCCCATCTGCTTCAAGGTTGGATGTGTTGTGCGTTCAGAGACGGTATTCTGCATGCCTTGGGTGTAACGAGGGGTTATTTGAGTCACTGTTGCCTTTCTGTCATCTGGAACCAGTCTGCCCATTCTCCTCTGACCTCAACAAGGCATTTTCCTCCACGCAACTGCCGCTCACTGGATATTTTCTCTTTTTCCCACCATTCTCTGTAAACCTGAGAGATGGCTGTGTGTGAAAATCCCAGAAATACTCAGACCGGCCCGTCTGCCACCAACAACCACGCCACGTTCAAAGTCACTTAAATCCCCTTTCTTCCCCATTCTGACGCTCAGTTTGAACTTCAGCGAGTCGTCTTCACCACGTCTAGATATCTAAATGAATTGAGTTGCTGCCCTGTGATTGGCTGATTAGCAATTTGTGTTACCGAGCGATTGATCAGGTGTACCTAATAAAGTGGGCGGTGAGTGTAC
Source organism: Lithobates clamitans (assembly GCA_037952925.1). NCBI lineage: Eukaryota > Metazoa > Chordata > Amphibia > Anura > Ranidae > Lithobates > Lithobates clamitans. The sequence goes on along the minus strand of JBBGZY010002803.1, from coordinate 177,337 downwards.
ACCCCCCAAGGGTCCCTAGGCACCTCCTCCATAGGTTGATACGCCGACCAACTTAAATAGTGCCAACCAAAGTTCAGCTCCCCCCCCCCCGTCGGCCCGCCGCTGTACCCCGCCTTCCCTCTGTGATATTTTCCACCCTCCTCCTAAAACCAATTAAGCCCACTCCTAACTAAACTGTTATTTTGACCTAACTAGATAGCGGCGCCGATTCACTCGCTGCAAAATAAAACCGCAGTTAATCAAAAACAATTCGGGCCTCCATTACAGCCGGCCGCGCCAAAGAAAGGCTGGGGTAGCAATTGTCAGGTAATTGCGGGAGAGATCGCCGAGAGAAAATTGGAATATAGTCGAGGGCGGGAAGGATATTTAGAGAAGCGATCGCTCAGCGGAGGGGGGGGGGGTATGGGGGGGTTAGGGGGGGGAGGGGGTGCGGCAGACGCATCTGTCTGGGGCTGAGTAGAAAACAAACAATTCACTTCTACCGCGGGGAAGGAAACGTAACGGCGCCATTACGACTTGTAAGCTGCGACCCGTGCAATTTTCGCAGGTAAAAATAAGGAGATGGTTTACGTCTTTTACCTTCGAGATAATAAGAAAATCATTGATACATTTTATTTAAATTGTATTTTACAAAGACCGCCATTTCCAGCACTCGACTCTGCGGGCGCAATCTTCTCCCGAGTTTTCTAGAGGCTCTCATCCATTGCCAGAATAGAAATATTATGTAGATATATTCGGGGGCGTTACTTTTTCAGTGGAGAATCAACTCCATTTGTTTCTTTTTTTTTTTTTTTTTCTTGTAGTTTTAAGGAGAACCAATCAGGGACATGTGTGCAGGAGGAGAGAGCAGAGTGTGGAAATGGATGACCTCCCCCCCCCCCTGTGCCGCTGCTATTTCATTGTCCAATCAGAAAGCTGGGGGGAGGCTGACTTTTTGATCAAGGCAGAGGCTGCATTTCTTTGCGGTGAAGGTCGAGGACCTGGCTGTGCAGTCTGGCAGGGTTGTCTGGATAAAATGACTGACATAAAAAAAAATCTATTCCAATATACTGCACTTTGTATGTGCTGGTATCTACTGGGTCATGTGAGGGGGAGGGGAGGAGGACAGATGGTGGTAGCAAGGTATCGGAAGAGAGTGCAGGGTTGATTAGACCGCATGGGAAGGGGGTGTCCAGTAATGAGTGAGGTGCAGTGGGGGAAGTGCAGTATGATTGGATGGGGGTGGGGGGTTATTGGAAGTACAGGCTGATCAGACAGTGGGGGGGGGGGATAGGAGTACGGGGTGATTGGATAGTGGGGGAGATGGGAGCATGGGGCATTTGGATAGTGGGGGGGATGGGAGCATGGGGCATTTGGATAGTGGGGGGGATGGGAGCATGGGGCGATTGGATAGTGGGGGGGATGGGAGTACGGGGTGATTGGATAGTGGGGGGATGGGAGTACGGGGTGATTGGATAGTGGGGGGATGGGATTACGGGGTGATTGTATAGTGGGGTGATTGGATAGTGGGGGGATGGGAGTACGGGGTGATTGGATAGTGGGGGGATGGGAGTACGGGGTGATTGGATAGTGGGGGGATGGGATTACGGGGTGATTGTATAGTGGGGTGATTGGATAGTGGGGGGATGGGAGTACGGGGTGATTGGATAGTGGGGGAGATGGGAGCATGGGGCGATTAGACAGTGGGGGCAAATGAGAGTATAAGATGATCAGACATTACAGGGAAATGGGAGTACAGGGTGATCAGAAATTGGGGGTGGGGGGTGGGGAGAGAAGGGGGAACGGGAGTACAGGGTGATTGGATAGTGGAGGGGAAGGGCTGGATGGAAGCACGGGGTAATCGGAAAGCGGGGGGAAATGGGTGTATGGGATGATTGGACAGTGGGGGAGCGGAGGTGGGAGCACGGGGTGATTACACAGTGGGGGCGACTAGGGGTGGGGAATGTTCGGACAGTGGGGGGAAATGGGTGTACTGGGTGATTGGACAGTGGGGGGGAGGGGATGGGAGCAGGGAGTGATTAGATAGTGGGGTTAGGGGATGATCGGACAGTGGGGGGGGGGGGTGAATGGGAGCATGGGGTGATCTGACAGTGGGAGCAAATAGAAGTAGGGGATGATTGAACAGTGGGGGGAAAAGTGGTGTACGGGGTGATTGGACAGTGGGGGGGGGGGGAATAGGAGCATGGAGTGATTGGACAGTGGGGGCGAATGGGAGTACAAGATGATCAGACATTGGGGGGGAAATGGGAGTACAGGTGAATTAGAAAGTGGGGCGGGAGAAAAGGCGGAATAGGCGTACGGGGTGATTGGACAGTGGGGGGAGGAAGGGGGGTTGGGATTAAGGGGTGATTAGACAGAAAGAGCAGATGGAGGGGGTGAGAGTGAGGAGTGATTGGACAGCGGGGGGGGGGGGAGGAGGATGGGAGTGTGGGGTGATCACACAGCAGAGAGAGCTGCCAACTGTGTCAACCATTTTTTTTTTTTTGCACCCCCTCCTGTTCATTGGTTGCTAGGACGTTGTGGGACATTGGTTGCTAGGACGTTGTGGGACATTGGTTGCTAGGATGTTGTTGTGAGACATTGCTTGCTAGGACACAGGCAGTTGGGCTGTACAGCGTGATTGGTTGCTACCGGCACCACAATAACCAATGAGGGCACGATTTCTCCCAATGACACCAATGATGGGGCTCCATGACACTGGTGAGGGGCATAATTACTCCTTTTGAAACAAATGATGGAGCAGTTTTTTCCCCCATTGATGTAGGGGCCTTTTCTACTCCCGATGACTACAGTCCAGCCCCTTGGGAATGAAGAGTGATTGGACAGTGGGGAAGGGGGATGGCAGTGTGTCAGCCGTTTTTTTTTTGCACCCCCTCCTGATCATTGGTTGCTAGGATGTTGTGAGACATTGGTTGCTAGGACACAAGCAGCTGGGCTGTAAAGCCTCATTGGTTGCTACCTGCGCCATATTAGCCAATAGGGGCACAATTTCACCCAATGACACCAACAACGGAGCCCAATGACATCAATGAGGGGCATACTTCCCACCATTGACACCAATGATGGGGCACTAATCCTTATAATGACACCAAGGATGGGGCTCATTGACACTGATGAGGGGCATAATTGCTCCCTTTGAAACAAACAATGGGGTAGTATTTTTTCCCCATTAATGTTGGGACGTTTTCTACTCCCAATGGCCTCAGTCTGGACCCTTAAAGTCTGAAGGACAGTAAACTGGCCCCTCTTCTAGGACTTTACTTTAAAGCTTATGACTGTGGGATGAGCTTTGCACAGCCTAATGGGAAGCGGAGAACGAGAGGTGAATTGGCATTGGCCGCTATAAGTAGCTGCGCCTAGCGCGTCGTTCCCGGCCTTGTTAAATAAAGGCTAACAAAGGGCGTAATAAACTGAACTCTTGTAAAACCGTAAAGAAAATAATAAGGGAATTTGTGCGAAAGGTTAGCAAATTCTAATTACAAGTTCGAAAACCATTCACCCCCCCCAAAAAATAATGATGATGTTTTAATAACACCGGTCACTTTGCTCCAAGTAATGAGCAGATGTAGTGAAATATGTAATGTCGTGTTAACCACAAGGTATGGGGGTTCTGGTATTCATTTCTATGGAAACTGTAGTCAGGTTCGGGTCTGACGGATGTAAAAATGAAAGGTAATCGGAGACCAGGTGAAATCTGAGAGTATTTTTTAATTTTTTTTTTTCTGATCTCTTTTCAGACTTCTTTTGTGCCACAAAGATATGTCAGGCGAGAAGGTAGTCTTGAGAAGACCTCTTCATGTTCAGGGCTCGGGGCATGCGGTAGATCTTGGTGGAAACCTATCTACCCACCTTCTGTGCCCTGATCCCTAGCCTTAATTGTAGACTTCTCCCAGAATTTAAAGGGTCTGTCCACTCAAACAATTATATTTTAGATATAGAAGGAGGCTGGTGGGTGGAGTCAGTCCTTGGGTTCTTCTATCCCAACAGAAGGACCTCCCTGATGTAATTTTTGACTCTTTTTTTTTTTTCGAGCACACTTTGGAGTTTTGGATGTTCCTACCCAGTTTTGTGCTTTTAAGGCTTTCCACTTATTTTCTCCTTTGTTATAAAATTAATTCAAAATCCAATAGGGATGGTGGGAGCCCCTCATAATAGGCACAGTAGGTGTACAGACCCAGGAACTCAGTACAGGAATGGTGGGAACTGCTCTTAATGGGCAAAGCAGGTGTTCAGACCCAGGAACTTGGCACAGGGATGGTGGGAACTCCTCATAATGGGCACAGCAGGTGTACAGGCCCGGGCACTAGGCACAGGGATGGGGGGAACCCCTCAGAATGGGCACAGCAGGTGTACAGACCCAGGAACTCAGCACTGGGATGGTGGGAACCCCTCATAATTGGCACGGTAGGTGTACAGACCCAGGAACTTGGCACAGGGATGGTGGGAACTCCTCATAATGGGCACAGCAGGTGTACAGGCCCAGGAACTAGGCACAGGGATAAGGGGAACCCCTCATAATGAGCACAGCGGGTGTACAGACCCAGAAACTCAGCACAAGGATGCTGGGAACTCCTCAGAATGGGCACAGCAGGTGTACAGACCCGGGAACTCAGCCCAGGGATGGTGGGAACCCCTCCTAATGGGTATAGCAGGTGTACAGACCCGGAAACTCAGCACAGGGATGGTGGTAACCCCTCCTAATGGGCACAGCAGGTGTACAAACTCGGGACGTGACAAGTCAAAACACATTAATTTCAATGGATCTCAAGTTGCAGTAACAAAAAAAAAAGGTTCCTGCACTACTTTTTTTGCGACTCTATTGTGATTTGAGCGCCATAGACTCCAATGTTAAATCACTAAAGTCGCAAGGAAATTGCGACAAGTCACAGCGAAAACCCCTTTTCCTGAAAGGGTTAAATGTAGGAGCTTACAACTCCCATCCTTGTCCTACAGACAATGGCAAATCACCAGCTAGGCAGGATAGTCATTTGCATACTTTTCTGATATGTAAATGAGGCTGTCTGCCACTGTTCTTCACCCCGGCGCCGAGGCCACTTTCTCTGAAATGCCACCTGCTTCATTATGGGAACGTGCCTCCCCGTATGATCCTGATAGCACATCCTATTGCGGCAACAAAGACAACCAACAGGGATGATATTTTCACAGGTTGAAAGTCCACAGGCGAAACTTTGGTTGAATATCAGATGGTTTTAATAACATTTTAGAGCTGTAATTGTTATCTACATGTGCAAACAGAGCATGGCGGAGATATTTAAAGAAGAACGTCTGTAAAAAAAAAATGGTTTCAGGCATTTATGGTGTGCCCGTCTCCCTGTATTTTTTTCTGTGCAACAAATCTTTGGCAGAATTTTAGATTTTTTTAAAGTCTTAGGCCAGCAATACTGGGTGCAAATTTCTTTCCTGTAACCACGGCTTCCCATCCCCTACACTATTGGGCAGAGTTTATATACAAAATGGCGCACTCTTCTACTACAATGGCAAATTTGAATGTTTTTCTTCTCTGGCATCTACACGGTAATCGGGTAAAATGAATATTGTGTATCTATGGGAACAAGATCTAGACCAGATATACTAAGGAAACCCAATGGCACACAGTCACACTTTGGCCCTTGTGTCAGGATCTGGATCCAAACCCCAGACTTCTGTTGTGTCCGGCACTAGCTCTCCTTACTGTGCCACCTGAGATGCTGGACAGCTCCCTATCTGATCCCTTGTACAACCTTACTTTCCAACGTGTTTCTGGTAAACCTTGAACCTTTTGCTCCTCCCATAAACTTCCTATTTAAGCCATGCCTTTTCACTTCCTGTTTGCCACATTATTGTGATCTCTCCAGCCAGTATATTGCGCCTTGTACTCCTGCTGCCATCTGTATCTTCACAACCACTTGTTACCGACCTCTGGCTTATACCTTGACTATGTGTCTGCTTGATCCCTATCTGCTACATCTGGTACCTGACCCCGGTTGATCACCTCCTGGTGGGATGATCCTGAGGCTGTGACTTGGCACTAGCATGCTGCAAAACCCATCTCCACCATCAGGAGCTCTGTTAGTGCTTAGTCTCCATGCCTTGATTAAGCGTGGTGAGTCGGTGCAGCATGGTGCGGCGCCAGTAGTCCAGTTGCAGAAAACAGAACTATATTGCAATTGAAGTTCAGTAATGCACAACAAGCCTGGCGGGAAGACAACCCGACTGTGCCGTCAGCGTCTGTCTTGAAAGGCGGAATGTGGTCTGTCAGGTTTGTACCCAAGTGGGGAGGCTTCCAGTCCCTGCACTTTCCCTACTCATCTGGAACCTCTCCCTGACAGGTGACCTGTCCCCACTCCTTCCACATGCGAAATGCGTGCCAAATCTGGAAGCCAGGGTCTTAAATAGACTCTGCTTGACCCAAGATGGCTGCCAGAGTCGCATGTGATGCCAGCATCCAATCAGATGCTGCTTCTCTGTGACTGAGGAGATCATAGAGGAATGATGCTCCTGTCGACCTCCTCCTTCACCTGTTTGCCGGTGTGGGGAAAACAGACTCCACCTGCCTACAAGTGTGTGTCATCCACCAGGGGGGCCTGCTTGTGGATTTTATTCTGCTGTTTTCTGTGTGAACCTTTCCAATGCTATAGCTACTGGCCTCTGAGCCTGACAACTTGTGGGCCTCTCAATGTCTAACACAAGGTATTTAATCAATAGGGCCAACTGGGCAAATGGCATTTTAAGCAATCCTCTATGGCAGTCACCATGACCGGTTTCCTTTAAATACGTACAGATAGATATATACCAATAACAAGTGGCTTCAAGAGGAAAGACACTTTTTAAAAGACCTAGGCCAGGGATGTCTAGGCCAGGCATACCCAGAAACTCAATGGTAGCAGGTCACACTTTGGCCCTTGTGGACCTCACGATGTCTAACACAAAGTATTTATTCAAAAGTCTCACCAAGAAAACAGGACCGTTAGTATTTTAAGAAGCAAATTATGGCTGTCTCCATAACCAGTTTCCTTTAAAACAGTGCAAATACCTCGTGGACCTCTGTCTAACACATAGTATTTAATCAATAGGGTCAACTGGACAAATAACATTTTAAGAAATCATATATGGCAGTCACCATGACCGGTTTCCTTAAAATTCCTGCAAATAGAGATACACCAATAGTAAGTGGCTTCAAGGGGAAATCCACTTTTTAAAGAACGTAGACCAGGCATATCTAGTATCTAGACATACCCGGAAACTCAATGGCAGCAGGTCACACTTTGTCCCTTGTGGACCTCACAATGTCTAACACAAAATATTTATTCAAAAAGGACAACAAGACAACAGAGCAGATGGTATTTTAAGAAGATGACTATGGCTGTCTCCATAACCATTTTCCTTGATGTATACCAATGACAAGTGGCTTCAAGGGGGAAATCCACTTTTGAAAGTTTTTGGGTAGAAGCAGATGAGGACCTTAGGAGGACCACGCCAGACTAGATCACCTATGTCACAATGACCAGTTTCCTTTAAAACCAGTACAGATAGATATATACCAATACAAGGTGGCTTCAAGGGGAAATCCACTTTTGAATTACCTTGGGTGGAAGCAGGTGAGGACTTTAGGAGGACCACTTTAGACTAGATCACCTATGTCACAATGACCCGTTTCGTTTAAAACCAGTACAGATGGATATATACCAATAGAAGGCGGCTTCAAGGGGAAATCCACTTTTGAATTACCTTGGGTGGAAGCAGGTGAGGACCTTAGGAGGACCACACCAGACCAAGATCATCAACGGCAGTCACCACAACCGGTTTCCTTTAAAACCATACAGATAGATGTATACCAATAGGAAGTGGCTTCAAGGGGAAATTCACTTTTTAAAAGACCTAGACCGGGTATATTTAGGCCAGACAAACTCAAAGACGAATGGCAGGAGGTCACACCTTGGCCCTTCTGGACCTCACGATGTCCCATCTAAGTTGTGTCCATGCTCTGCCCCACTCTTCTGCATACATAGAAAACATGGTGGACCTGATCGTTCGTATTTAGTCTCTTCTTTCCTTATTTGAAAAAAGAAAAACTTGTATTTGTGCCGCAGTGTCGGTGAAGATTGGGTATTCATGTACCTTCTAAAGCCTCACTTCCTGATAGCTTCTTTAAAGTTCAGGTTCTATCTGTAAATACACATCAGTGCTTATTTATTGCCGGGCTAATAACCTCTAAAAATAATTAGATGTGTTTGTGTCAAAAGGTTTATCTTAATTAATTGTCGGTATCCTGGCTGCCTGCCCTCTGTCGCTTTTCAACACGCGTCTGCATTGACCACAAGTCTGGCTGTCTGATGATAGGAAGGAGCGGTCGCTTGTGCTGGTTCGGATTTCAGAACTTTAAGCGGGTTATCGCTTCAAATCCTTATTGGTTGACTTCTGTATTTGGGTGCGTGACACTATCTGGCATCACTTTGAAGCCTTGCAGAACATTTACTTTGTATCTCCTGCATTGCAGACTTCTCACTTTGAGTTTGTTTGCTCGGAACTTAGAACCTCCTTAAAGGGAAAACTCTAGTTGACACATAATTGCTATGTAAGGCATTTTGTTACTTAAAGCTGAGTTTCAGGTATGGATATTGTTACATTGTTCCAGCTTGGACCAATGTAGGTATGGATATATCTATGGGATTCCAGTGGAAGCTGGAAATCACTGTAGTGGACACTGCTACTACACGCCTACTAGAGTGCTCTTCGCTAGCTTCCAGGTCCAGCTTGGACCAATGTAAGTATGGGTGTGCCATACCTGTGGTATTCCAATGGAAGCTGCAAATCACTGTAGTAGACACTGTTACTACACCGCTACTACAGTGATGTCCACTAGTTTCCAGGTCCAGCTTGGACCAATGTAAGTATGGGTGTGCCATACCTGTGGGATCTCATTGGAAGCTGGAAACCACTGAAATAGACACTGCTACTGCACCGCTACTACAGTGATGTCCACCAGTTTCCAGGTCCAGCTTGGACCAATGTAAGTATGGGTGTGTCATACCTGTGGGGTCCCAATGGAAGCTGGAAATCACTGTAGTAGACACTACTACTACACGGCCACTACAGTGATCTCCACTAGCTTCCAGGCCTAGCTTGGACCAATGTAAGTATGGGTGTGCCATACCTGTGGGATCTCATTGGAAGCTGGAAACCACTGAAATAGACACTGCTACTACACCGCTACTACAGTGATGTCCACTAGCTTCCAGGCCTAGCTTGGACCAATGTAAGTATGGGTGTGCCATACCTGTGGGGTCCAAATGGAAGCTGGAAATCACTGTAGTAGGCACTACTACTAGACGGCTACTACAGTGATCTCCACTAGCTTCCAGGTCTCTTGCCAAGTGGCTGCCCTGCTGAATTGTGAACACAGAAGGTCGCTTGCTTGGCATGGACACCATTTAGAAAACGCTTCTCTTTTTATAAACAAATGCAAAGTGTTCTGTGATTGGGCGAGGTGGAGTTTGGACAAGGCCCCATTTTGTCCAATCAAAAAAAATGCTTTGCATTTACTGAGAAAATGCAAAGTCTTCACCTAATGGTGGCTGTGGACACGGGTCAGCGTGGGCACCCTGACTGCTCTGTGGCTACGCAGCCCCATACACAACAAACTGCGATGCCCATTTTTTTTTTCTGCTTTCAACACATCAACTTCAAGGACAACATGTTCACTTGTTGCCCAACACATCCCACCCACTTTCAGATGTCATTGTAATGAGATGATGCATGTTATTAGGCTTACCTGTCAGTGGCCATAAAGTTATGGCTGATCAGTGTATATGCAGCACATCTGTCCATAATAGGAGGGCCTGGCATTGTCTGTGTCTGTGTGCAGGCTGGCATCATACATTTCCCGGTGGTAGCTGCTGCCATAATCTTTCACCCCCCCGGTCATTCTCAGTGACAGATCTGCCCGTCTATGGCCCCTCGGGTGGTGTCCTCTACCATCTTGCTCTAGGACCCCCTTCCACCCCTTTGCACATTCGCCTTGCAGCGGGTTTGGACCCCAGGCAAGGGAAAGGTTAACTTCTCCCCGTCCATATTTAAGTCTCGTCCTTGGCTGCCTCTGAAAGTCATTCGCAGTCAATTAGCTCCACTACACACATGGATTTTTCACCGGAAGACAAGGAAGGAGGGAGGACGAGGGGGGATAGTGGGAAAAAAAATAGAGAGAATCACCTTTGAAAATGAGGAGCGATGCAAATCTTCAATTTTGTTTGAGTAAAGATTTAATCTGATTTAGACGGAGCGCTGATCTGGGGATAGATTCAGCAAAAAGGGGGGGGGGGGAGGCTTGGAGGACAAATGGATTTTTCAAGAGGGCAAAATATCCGACTTGGAATGTTTTTGTTACAATATTATTAGAAAAAAAATGATCAATTAGAAAGAGAGAGAAGGACTTCAGCAACTAATCCAAGAAATGGGTGCTGGGATAATTGTACGATAATAACGTATCCAAGGGCCTGTGACTATACTATGAGTCACGGAGTGCCTCTTTATGTTATGTACAGGCCCGGACTGGGACAAAAAATAGGCCAAGGTACTTTAGACTGAGCAGCCCATGATACCGGTCCCTTCTCTGCTCTCCATCCTGACAGATCCCCCCCGCAGCAGCCAGTGGGAAAAAGGAGGGCGGAAATCTAGCAGAGCTGCGGGGGGGTGAGGGGGTTGGGAAAGAGCACAGGGGTGGGGGAGAGCACGGAGGGGGCGGAGAGCAATAAGGGGGGTAGAGAGCATGGGGGGGGCAGAGAGCAGCGATGGGGTGGAGAGCAATGGGGGGTGGAGAGCAATGGGGGGTGGAGAGCAATGGGGCTGCGGAGAGCAATGGGGGGGTGGAGAGAAATGGGGGGCAGAGAGCACGGGGGTGGAGAGCAATGGGGGGGGCAGGGAGCACGGGGGGGTGGAGAGCAATGGGGGGGCAGAGAGCACGGGGGTGGAGAGCACAGGGGGGGTGGAGAGCACAGGGGGGGTGGAGAGCAATGGGGGGTGGAGAGCAATGGGGGGGCAGAGAGCAATGAGGGGTGGAGAGCAAGGGGGGGGCAGAGAGCACCGAGGGGGTGGAGAGCAATGGGGGGCAGAGAGCACGGGGGTGGAGAGCAATGGGGGGCAGAGAGCACGGGGGTGGAGAGCAATGGGGGGGCGGAGAGCACAGGGGCGGAGAGCAATGGGGGGGCGGAGAGCACAGGGGCGGAGAGCAATGGGGGGGCAGAGAGCACAGGGGGGTGGAGAGCAATGGGGGGACAGAGAGCAAGGAGGGTGGAGAGCAATGGGAGGGCAGAGAGCAATGTGGGGGTGGAGAGCAATGGGGGGGCAGAGAGCACCAAGTGGGTGGAGAGCACGGGGGGGACTGGAAAGCACTGGGTAACCAAAGAGCATGGAGGTGGCGGACAGCAAAAGAAGTTGGATAGGCGGAGCGGCAAGGGAGCTGTATATAGAGGACGTTTTTTTTCCATATTGAATGCCTGCTTCTTCTCCCCTCCCTCCTGCAGACATTCAATATGGAAAATAACTTCCTCTATATGCAGCCGCTCCTCCTATCCAGGCACACAGGGGGCTGCACGGGCACTCACTTTCTCTCCTGTCCGGCAGGCAGCAGGCGCCATTGGGCGATGGGATCCATTGCAGGTCCTTCCCCTTCACGGTCATGGGGCAGCTGGGTAGTCCCCCCAGACCCCCCCAGACCCCCCCGGGCCTGACTGCTGCGCCAGTCCAATGGAAAAACACCTGGTGTGCCCTCTGGCCAGTCTGGGCCTGGTTATGTGTATGACCGCAAAGACATTGGTATGGGTGTTGAGGCACACCGCTGCCTAATGTACACATACTGCATATGGCCAGATAGCGTTGGGGGTGTCCCATGTACCTTTTCGGTATCCTGTTTTATGAAGTTGTATTGGATGATGGAAATCAGCAGAGCTTCCCCTCATTTACTAAGCTCTGGAACATCTGCACTTGCAAAGTGCACAGTCTGTTTGCCTTTAGTAAATGCCCCCCTTAAAGTCCTTTTATTTTTCTGGTGCTACATTTTGTGGCTTATGTATGTACTGGGGCGTAGATAAAGGGGGGAATAAGGGGGTCGAAATCCTCCATGAAGAAAGGGACACCAATGAGGGATACAAGCTCTGTATACACCCACTCTGCAGGTTTGGACAGGGCTTTCTGCTCCTGCCACCTAGCCATTCATTGATGCCCCCCCCCCCCCCCCATTGTTAGTGCATTTTTGTCACACCTATAGTTCAGTGTGGTGCAATAAGCACACCACTTGACTATCACACCTACATGAGCTTTATTGACATCCCATACCAAAACCATGGCCATTATTTTGAAGTTCCCCTTTGTGAGTATAGAACATCCTTCACTCTTCTGGGAAGGATTTTCACAAGATTTTTGAGGGTGTCTCTGGAAATTTGTGCCCATTTGTGATTTCAGGCACTGATGTGGGTTGAGAAGACATGGCTCACACATCCAGCTTCACATTGAACATCAAAAAAAAATAAAAATACCTGCCTCACAATCGGCATTCCAGTTTATCCCAAAAGTGTTTGGTAGGGTTGAGGTCAGGGTTTCTGTTATGGACACTCAAGTTCCTCCACACCAAACTGGTCGCACCATGTCTTTTATGGAGCTAGCTTTGTACACGGGGGGACAGTCATGCTGGAACAGAAAAGGGTCTTCACCAAACTGTCACCACAAGGTTGGAAGATCACAATTGTCTACAATGTCTTTGTATGATGGAGGATTACCAGGACCCTTCACTGGAGACATCTGAACTTGTCATGTGGAGGAGGTCCACATAGTTTTTTCCCTATATAGTAGGCATGGTGGTAAGGCGTCCACAAACTTTTAGATATATATTGTATACTGTACTGTATATAGGACTGTGTTCCAGTCCTATTGCTTTGAGTTTAGTTGCACTCAGCTCAGGTTATTTTTAATGGGGCCTCCTGATCAAAAGTACTTGTGGTTTAAGGTGCTAGTCTGTTCAATCCCCTCGCCCTCACAAAAAAAAAAAATGTACCCCTCCTAGCACAAATTCCTCCCAATCATCCCTACTAGCACAAATGTCCCCCATTAGTACACCCCCCCCCCCCCAACCATATTACCTTTCCTAGCTTAACCCCCTTCTAGTATAAATCCCCCCCCCGTCTCCCCTCTCAACACAAGTTTCCCCCCCCCCAAAAAAAAATCCTCCCAAAATTTCCCCTCTTAGAACAATTCTTACCTCCTGCCACCCCCTCAAATCCCCCCTCCCAACACAAATCCCCTTCCCCTTATCTCCTTGTGGTGCCCCTCCTCCCCACTTGATACCACAGTACCCAGAGTAGCTGCTCCTCCTGCCCACCCCTTGTCCCGGCCCTGGTGTTATGGAAATGAATGGAGGGGATGGAATGACTATCACAGTTGTAATACAGGTCACATGGTCTGTAGTAGTCACACCATTGTTCGTGCTGCTGTAGTCTTTGTGTGTTCTTTGATTTGTCTGTTAGGGTTTGTGCACACAGGACTAAAACCTCAAGGGACGATGGAATTTAAACCAGGATAGTTGGCAATTATGAGGCAGCTGCTTTGGGCCCCACAACAATGACAGGGCCCAGGACAGCTGCCCCTTTTGCCCTGCCTTAAAAACGGCCCTGCCTGGGCCCAGTACAACAGGGGCAGCTTTATTGTTCATTTCTGCCTAAATGAAAACATTTATTTTACTAGACCACACCCCCTCTTCTACTTGCCTACCAGTGCTTTAATTTCATTTCCCTGGGCCCCATCATGTCAACAGAGGGGAATTAACTTTTTTTTCATTTTCGTGGGCATAGGTGGATAAAATCAGTGCCGCTGTAACCGCTGCACCTGGGGGGGGGATGTAGGCGGGGTTGGGGGGCCATCAGGAAGGCTCCCCCCCTCATCAGGAAGGCTCCCCCCCCCCCATCAGGAAGGCTATATGGGACCCCGTGATTTCTAACAGCTGCTCTGAGCGTGGCACACGGCTGGAGAACATACCACCATTGCAGAAAACTCTGTAAGAACATGACAGATAGAGGCGGCCGATTGATTTTTGCCTGTTGCCGTTGAAATAATTTCTAAGGTGAGCGACCCCGCTGACCGGTGAACGATGCAGTAATTCAGGTGAAGCGGCACACAGAGAACATACATTTGGGTCAGAGTTCTGGAGAGGGGTGACTGACAGCTTGTCAGGAAAGAGACGGGCTGTGATTGATGGGTGGGTTGCGGCGCTGGCCGTTTTCAATCCGCCGTTCGAGCGGAGAGAGAGAATCATTAATAACCGAGCTTCTGTCTCCCGGACTCCCAGACACCTGCTTATTTTTTATCTCTCTTCTTCTCATCCTGCCTTCATCAAAAACAACACCCGTCAACAAGATGCCAGGCTGAAAGTCATTTCAAAAGCACCGTGGTGTCGGGAGGGGAGGAGGTGGGGGGGGGGGATGGGTGTAGGAACTGCTTTTCTGCTGTTAGGGGTCTCATCAGAAATCTGCTATCCCTCGGGGTGGAATGGACTCCTCCTTGTTCCTTCTACCTGGGCCTGATAGACTGTAATGATATACATGTACCACAAGGGGGCAGCTATGTAAGGGGCAGATGATCGCTACTCCACCCCCTCAACACCTATGTTCCCGCTGTGTACAGTATCTTATTTAATTAATTTTTTTTGCAGCATATTATCCTTTGAGTCTCGAACAGGCTTATTAGACTTAAAGGGGTCTATTTAAAAAAAAAAAAATGCATAGCCATTCCTCTAGCGACTGCATGTATGTGTGAATTGAGGAAAAAATGAATGCTCTTAAGGCTATTTTCTCTCCTGAATGAATGTTCTTTTATTATGAGCAGTAGTAAAATACCACATTATGGCCACTAGATGGAGCTGAGGAAATACTTTGGACTTTGTAACAAAAGATACAATGTAACCATTCCAGAGAACACTAGAGGGAAGTGACAGTGAATGAAGCCTATGGGTAAAGGAACAAGTTACATGAGCTTCCCAAGCAAACAATCACTGTGGCTTTCACGGTGATCATGTGATTGGGTGTAATTCTAAAAAAAAAAAAAAAAAATCTGTGTTGCAATTCCCCCTGCGAGTCTGCATGTAGAAATGTTCTTGAGGCTATTTTTCTCTTCTGGGTGAATGTTCTTTTATTGTAGGAAGTAGTAAAATACCACTTTATGGCCACTAGGTGGCGATGAAGAGCATAGGGAATGCATAGGTCTTTGTAAAAAGAGATGCAATGTAATTATTTCAGAGAAGGCTAGAGGGAAGTAGCAGTAAATGTAGCCAATGATTCAAAGAGAAAGGAGATGTTACATGTGCTTCCCAGACTTAAAGGGGTCTATTTTTTTTTTTTAACCGCTTACCTCCCGCCCGCCCAACGTCATACGATGTCATCGACTTTCAGCAGTGATATATGAATGATGCCGGCGATTCCCTGCACTATAAGAACAATTATAGCGGCTGTTCAGCTGCTTGATCGTTCTTATAGGCGGTTGGAGGGGATGTCCCCGTTCCCCCTCCCGCCGCCCTCTGGTGCTTCTCCCGGCTCGCCCCTGCCATTGGCGAACCGAAGAAGGAACCGACCGTCGGCAGATGTTGACCATAGAGATCTCTGGCGGGCCAGATGGTCCCCGGAGTCTCTATGATCGTTTGGAGGCCAGGAGCGATGTTATGACGTCACGCCCGGCCTCTGCATTTGAAGAAATGCCACCACAGCATCTTCTTCTTCTTCTTCTTCTTCTTCTTCTTCTTCTTCTTCTTCTTTTTATTTTTTATTTATTTATTTATTTTTATTTCAGGCTTCCCAGCCTAGAGGTGAGATCTGGGGCTTATTGACACCAGATCTCACTGTAAAGAGGACCTGTCACAACTATTCCTATTACAAGGAATGTTTCCATTCCTTGTAATAGAAATAAAAGTTATCAAAAAAAATGTAAAAAGAAAGATTCAAACTAGAAAAATGAAAGTAAAATCAACAATAAAAAAATAAATAAAATTGAAAGCGCCCCTGTCTCCGCATGCTCGCAGAAGCGAATGCATACGTAAGTCGTGCCCACATATGTAAACGACGTTCAAACCACACATGTGTGAGGTATCACCGCAAACGTTAGAGCAAGAGAAATAATAATAGCACTAGACCTCTTCTGTAGCTGGAAACATGTAGCCTGTAAAAAATGTTAAAGCGTTGCCTATGGGGAATTTTAAGTACCGAAGTTTGGCGCCATTCCATTATCTATTTACTTGGCGTACCATCATCTTTCACATTATGCAAAAAAATTGGGCTAACTTTACTGTTTTTTTGTTTTGTTTTTTGTTTTTTTTTTAATGCATGAAACTGTTTTATATCGCATGAGGTAAAAAGTTTCAATGGCTGCCGTTTTATTCTCTAGGGTCTCTGCAAAAAAATAAAAATAAATAAATATATATATATAAATATATTATATTTTCTAGCAAAAAAATTATGATTTTGTAAGAGGTTAAATATGCATAGCCATTCCTCCAGCGACTCTGCATACACCTGCGAATTGGGGAAAAACAAATGTTCTTTAGGCTATTTTTCTCTGCTGAATTTTTTTTTTATTATGAGCCGTAGTAAAATACCGCATTTTGGACACTAGATGGAGCTGAGGAAATACTTTGGAACAAAAGATACATTGTAACAATTCCAGAGAACACTAGAGGGAAGTGACATAAGGCTCAGTTCACACAGGGACGACTTGTCAGGCGACCTAGTCGCCTGACAAGTCGCCTCCCGTTCTGTGCTATGGAACCGTTCTAAGGGGAGTGACGCACGTCGCTCCGACTTAGAAAAAGGTTTGTGTATGACTTTGGGGGCGACTTGGGGCGACTTGCATAGACTTCTATACAGAAGTCGTTTTGCAAGTCGCCCGGGCAGTCGTGTGCAGGTCGCCTCGGTGAGGCGACCTGCAAGTCGTGCCGCCTCTGGTGTGAACCGAGGCTTAATGAAGTCTATGGGTAAAGAAACAAGTTACATGAGCTTCCCAAGCAAACAATCGCTGTGGCTGTCACAATGATTATGTGATTGGGTGTAATTATAAAAAAATCTGTATTGCAATTCCCCCAGCGAGTCTGCATGTAGAAATGTTCTTGAGGCTATTTTTCTCTTCTGGGTGAATGTTCTTTTATTATAGGAAGTAGTAAAATACCACTTTATAGCCACTAGGTGGCGATGAAGAGCATAGGGAATGCATAGGTCTTTGTAAAAAGAGATACAATGTAATTATTCTAGAGAAGGCTAGAGGGAAGTAGCAGTAAATGTAGCCAGTGGTTCAAGGAGCAAGGAGGTGTTACATGTGCTTCCCAGACTTAAAGGGGTCTATTTTATCATTAACCGCTTCCCGCCCGCCCAACGTCCTACAATGTCGTCGACTTTGAGCGGTGATATGCAGGGCCGGATTTACCACAAGGCCACCGAGGCAAGGCCTCGGGGCGGCAGTGGTGCAGGGGCGGCGCCGCTCCTGCGGTGACTTTGCGGCCGCCCCCCCCCCCCTTCAGGCTGCCCGTTGAGTCGATTAAGGGCACTGGTGCCCTTAGAAATGATGGCCGCGAGCCGCACACTACTGCGCATGCGCCGTTCCGAAGCCGGCCGGGCTCGGGAAAGCTCGTAAGTGCTCGGCTGGGCGGCGCATGCGCAGTAGCGTGAATACGCTGCCCGGCGCCATTTTTGAAAATATCGAGGAGTAATGTCAGCGGTGCGGCAGCGGGGGAGAGAGATGACATCTCTCATTGCCCGCACCGCTGTTCCACCCTCCTCCATCTGTTGGCAGCCAGGCAGCGTGACAAGTGACATCTCCATAGTGTGGCAAGTGACATCTCCATAGTGTGGTAGCGTGGCAAGTGACATCTCCATCTGGTGGCAGTGTGGCAAGTGACATCTCCATAGTGTGGTAGCGTGGCAAGTGACATCTCCATCTGGTGGCAGTGTGGCAAGTGACATCTCCATAGTGTGGTAGCGTGGCAAGTGACATCTCCATAGTGTGGCAAGTGACATCTCCATAGTGTGGTAGCGTGGCAAGTGACATCTCCATAGTGTGGCAAGTGACATCTCCATAGTGTGGCAAGTGACATCTCCATCTGGTGGCAGCGTGGCAAGTGACATCCCCATCTGGTGGCAGCGTGGCAAGTGACATCCCCATCTGGTGGCAGACATAGTGGCAAGTGACATCCCCATCTGGTGGCAGGCAGCGTGGCTAGTGACATCTCAATCTGGTGGCAGGCAGCGTGGCTAGTGACATCTCCATCTGGTGGCAAGTGACATCTCCATCTGGTGGCAGGCAGCGTGGCAAGTGACATCTCCATCTGGTGGCAGGCAGCGTGGCTAGTGACATCTCAATCTGAGGGCAGGCAGCGTGGCTAGTGATATCTCCATCTGGTGGCAGCGTGGCAAGTGACATCTCCATCTGGTGGCAGCGTGGCTAGTGACATCCCCATCTGGTGGCAGCGTGGCAAGTGACATCTCCATCTGGTGGCAGGCAGCGTGGCTAGTGACATCCCCATCTGGTGGCAAGTGACATCCCCATCTGGTGGCAGCGTGGCAAGTGACATCCCCATCTGGTGGCAGGCATAGTGGCAAGTGACACGCTCAGGGCCCCCAATGATTCTGCATTATGGTGAGTTGAACTATTTCATTTTACATTACAATGTAATGATAGAAATAATGTGTTTCATTCATCCTGACACCATAACAACCATGGTGTCGGGGATGATTGAAGCACTAACACCAGCCATTGCCCTGAAAAATTGCCCGCAAAAAATCCTTACCCTTCGCGCGCTTACCCTGAAGTATTTTCAGTCTGTACAATTAAAGTCAGTTATTTTCAGTGTTCTCGTGTGTGGAGATATGTTTTTAACTGATCTATTGTAGCAGTCATCGATAAAGGACAAGAATGGTGGTGTGTGTGTGTGTGGGGGGGCGGCATTGAAGGACCCGGCCTTGGGGTGGCAAAGGGAGTAAATCCGGGCCTGGTGATATGTGAATGATGCCTTCAGCTACAGACTTCATTCAGATATCTTCTTTTAGAGCCGGCAAATTCCCCGCACCATAAGAACAATCATAGGGGCTGTTCAGCTGCTTGATCGTTCTTATAGGCGGTGGGAGGGGACGTTCCACCACATTTTGTCCACTTTGTGTTGGTCTATCACATAAAATCCCAATAAAATACATTTACGTTTTTGGTTGTAACATGACAAAATGTGGAAAATTTCAGGGGGTATAAATACTTTTTCAAGGCACTGTGTGTATGTGTGTGTGTATATGTATATATATGTACTTTTTGCATATAGTTACTCTTTAAAGTGTCACGTCATAAATAAGAATCAATAAATGGTGTATTACATGCTGTTCATACTCACTCAAAAACCCTGGTTGATCCTGCTGCTCTCTATCTCCACCTCCTGTCCATGTCCTCAATTCAGCTGGGGGATTTTGCAGCTGTGGTGTCAGCTCTGCACATGCTCAGTTTTCAGTAAGTTTCTGTGCTGAGCATTTCCTCCCTATCACATCTGAGCAGCCCATGTGACTCTATAGTCACACATGTGGGCGTAGACACAGTGGTAAATGACAGCCCACTCCCTCCCTCCTCCTCCATGCCCACTAACCAGCTAAACACAAGTGATATTACATGTAGATTGATGGAGGCTTCACCTCCCTCTTATTCTAAGACACAGGTTGGAGGGGGGTGACACAGCCTGTGACTGGCAGAAATCTGCCCTCGCCATGTTATTAAAAATCTCTCTCTCTCTCTCTCTCTCTCTCTCTCTCTCTCTCTCTTTATATTTATATATATATATATATATATATATATATATATATATATATATATATATATATATATTTGTATGACCAACAGTTTTTTGATATTAATTATTTATTTTTACTCCTGTGTTCCAATGGATGTTTTGTTTTTTGTTTTGGTTTTTGAACATGTGACCAGCAGCAGAGGACTGGAAGCTCCTCCTGCTTATGTTTCCCTGCAGACAGGCTGGGAGAGAGCCGGGTCATGTGACAGCTGGATATCCATTAGGAAAAAGGGACTCAGATTTTTTTTTTTAATTAAAATAATTAAATATAATATAATTATATTTAATATAATTAATAATTAAAAATAATTTAATTAAAATAATAATAATAAATAAATTAAATAATAAAAATAATTACAGCACCGCCATCCATATGCAGAAATAGAAGGGACAATGCAAAATATACAGTGTGTGTTTAGTATCATTTTAAGGCCCCACTGAACTTTTTTTTTTTTTTTAAACCACTTGCTGACTGCCCTACTTGTATATACTGTGGGGCGGTATCTCCTACAGGCGAAATGACGTACCTGTACGTGCTCGCCTCATCCGGGTTTGCGGCGCACACCAGCTCCCATTGTGATTGGCTCCTGCTGTGTCCAATCAGTCTGGCCGACCCAATGTCTGCCGGGACCCGCTGATCGTTCCCAAGAGAGGCAGAATGGTGGTGCGCCTATGTACACAAGGCAGATCATCGTTCTGTGACAAAGGAAGGCAGTGACCTCGTGTTTCTGCTAAGCAGGGACACGGATCTCTGTCTTCCCACAGTACAAGCACCTCCCCCCACACACCCTAGGAACATATTTAACCCTTTGAATCGCCCCTGATGTCAACCCCTTCCCTGCCTGTTTCATTAGTACAGTGACAGTGCATATTTTTTAGCACTGATCACTGTATTGGTTTCTCTAGTCCCCAAAAAAGTGTCCATTCTGTGTCTGATTTGTCCAATGTCGCAGTCCCGCTACAAGTCGCTGATCGCCACCATTACTAGTAAAAAAAAAAAAAATGTAATAAATAAAAATTCCATAAATATATCCCACAGTTTGTGGACACGATAACTTTTGTGCAAGCCAATCAATATACACTTATTGGGATTTTTGCGACCAAAAATATGTAGCAGAATACATATTGGCCTAAATTGATGAAGAAATTCGATTTTTTTTTTTTTTTTTTTTTATTATTAGATGTTTTATAGCAGAAAGTAAAAAAATATTGTTTTTTTTTAATTGTCTGTTTTTTTTTGGTTTATAGCGCAAAAAATAAAAACCACAGAGGGGATCAAATACCACCAAAAGTCTCTATTTGTGGGAAAAAAAGGCCGTCAATTTTATTTGGGTACAGCGTCGCACGACCGCGCAATTGTCAGTTGAAATAACGCAGTGCCGTATCGCATAAAAATGTCTGGTAACGAGCTGCCAAGTGAATGACGGTGGCAGTTGAGTGCTGAACGGAAATGCCTAATGTTTTGGCAGCAGAAAGAGATCCCAAGAGTAATATATATATATATGTATTTTTTTTTTCCCTGCTTGGGATGTCCGTTTTTAGGGCGGAGGTATCTCTATTGCAGGATGTAGAGCGGTCCCGGAGAACGGCGATGGCGGGGGGCTGAAGCGCCTGGAGCGGGATTGATGGCTCGTATCCCTCTCCTGTATACAGGTCTCGGGTGATCAGAGCTCTATGTACACAAGACTAGCGGGGATTTGTATGCTGATCCCTTCGCACACACTCACCGCCTCCCCCCCCCCCCCCCCCCCGCTCCTTCCATTGCTATCACCAGGCAGCTCCTGGAGAGATATGACTGCGCCGTCTCCCTCCTAACCCCGACAACCCCTAAAAGATTATCCCGGGACCCAGGAGAGCGGTCGGTGGCCTTGAATTAAAGCAGAAAGGAGAGGTCAATGGAAGGAAATATTTCTCCTGTCAAAAAGAATAGAAATGCATTTCCAATTGATGCTGCGCCTCGGCCCGCGCTCGACATCAGCGCCTTTTTATACAGGCGCACAATGAGCCGGATAATTCCATCTACATCCGGAATCCTCCTCCTTTTATCACCGCTGAGCTCAACGGCTTCTCTTCCGTCTTCTTTAGGCGGGGTGGTCGTCATCCTCTTTCTGAAAGAAAATCTGATTTTTAATGCAAAAGCGGAATGTTGCTTTAAAATCTCATGCAATTGCTTAAAGCTGAACCTTTTTTTTTTTTTTTTTTTTTTTTTTTATCACACCCTTGTAGCAGGGTCATGCGTTGAGGTCAGTGGCTGGTGAGGCACTGACTACAATACGAAAGAGAAAAGGGTGGCCCCTAGAAGTCTCACATCCAAGATATCCTGGAGAGGTGAACAGAGTGGCAACCTCAGCCTGGAATCCGACCAGGCCACGCCACCAACGTGTTTCACTCCTCCCCCGAAGTTTAGTCATGGGGATCACTGGCTAGTATACGAAAGAGAAAAGGGTGGCCCCTAGAAGTCCCACATCCAAGATATCCTGGAGAGGTGAAGAGTGGCAACCTCAGCCTGGACTCCGAGCAGGCCACACCCCCAAAGTGTCCAACGCGTTTCACTCCCCCGAAGCTTAGTCTTGGGAATCACTGGCTAGTATACGAAAGAGAAAAGGGTGGCCCCTAGAAGTCCCACATCCAAGATATCCTGGAGAGGTGAAGAGAGTGGCAACCTCAGCCTGGACTCCGACCAGGCCATGCCCCCAACGTGTTTCACTCCTCCCCCGAAGTTTAGTCATGGGGATCACTGGCTAGTAAATGAAAGAGAATAGGGTGGCCCCTAGAAGTCGCACATCCAAGATTTCCTGGAGAGGTGAAGAGTGGCAACCTCAGCCTGGATTCCGAGCAGGCCACACCCCCAGTGTCCAATGCGTTTCACTCCCCCCGAAGCTTAGTCTTGGGAATCACTGGCTAGTATACGAAAGAGAAAAGGGCGGCCCCTAGAAGTCGCACATCCAAGATATCCTGGAGAGTGGGAGAGAGTGGCAACCTCAGCCTGGACTCCGACCAGGCGACGCCACCAACGCGTTTCACTCCAACCCCCTGAAGTTTTTAGTGATGGGGATCACTGGCTAGTATACAAAAGAGAAAAGGGTGGCCCCTAGAAGTCGCACATCCAAGATTTCCTGGAGAGCTGAAGAGAGTGGCAACCTCAGCCTGGAGTCCGACCAGGACATGCCCCAACGCGTTCCACTCCTCCCCCCAAGCTTAGTCATGGGGATCACTGGCTAGTATACAAAAGAGAAAAGGGTGGCCCGTAGAAGTCCCACATCCAAGATATCCTGGAGAGGTGAAGACAGTGGTCCCCAACGCATTTCACTCCTCATAAATCTGCCTCTGCTCCTGATTCAAACTCTCAGAGTTAATCGCTTTCTTTGCCTTTTAATTATTTTAGGTCTTTGTCATGTGTGGGTGCAATCTTTGGACCTGACAGCAGTCACTATACTGCTGTCCCTTAGTATTATATGAAAGAACCCATTCCCCGGCATCCCTGCTGGCCACCAGATGCTACTGAATTAGCTGTGCAATCTGCTGATCAGTTGCTTGATAAACCATATACTATACTGCTGTCCATTAGCATTATATGAAAGAACACATCCACAGCATCCCTTTCAGATGTGCATGCTCCTCCCTGCTGGCCACTGGCTGCTGCTGAATTTAGCTGTGCAATTTGCCGATCAGTCTGCAGCAGCCAGAGGCCAGCAACGAGGAGCATGCACATCTAAAAGGATGCTATGCATGCGTTCTTTCATATAATGCTGGGTAGGGGGGCGGGGGGCTATGGCATTTCCTGCTGACATCTACCACCAAACCCAATCTTGTTACGGAGCAAAGGCCAGTTGACAGACCCAGTGATGATGTCACAAGGGTATTTCTTGAATATCAAATTATGTGATTATGCGAAAAACTGCCGTAGTGTGCCGAAATATTTCATGTTTGTTGAATTTTCCAACAATATCCAGAAGTCTGGTTGCGAGAAAATAAGCGACAGGGTAGGTCACCCGCAGGACATTCTGTCTTCAGTTAAATTAAATGGGGCTCTGTTCACCGACTTCCACTGAGAGTACAGGAGCAGTAAAGCACCACCGCCGCGCATGCGACGGGTCGGATAGACACCCACTGATGCCGACACGTCTCCGGCTATTGCAGTCGCTATAAATATAGATGAGATTCTCTGGCTGGCTGCAATGTATTCCACTGCCTTTGTTTCATCTGTCAGTCACTGTACCGGCCAGTCAGGGTCTATATTCGTCTGAGGTTCAGCAATATGGAACACGTCTGCGCTCCTTCCTGCGTCTTCCACCGGCAAACCCCCCCTCCCCCCCGTGGCATTTCGCTATCGCATTTCTATTCTTTAAATCTGAACTCCGGGCAAATGCCTCTCTGTATTCAATAATGCATAAATAAATTGTATTTTTAAATGCAAGCCGTGTAAACACCTAAATGTGACCTGGTATCGGCCTCTTGCCTATACAGCAGAGCTCAGACTGGGGAAAAGGGGGGAAGCAGCGCTAGGAGGTGGTCAGTTGTGTTGCAGAGCTCATCACTGCGCTGCTTCTTCTTTCACTGCACAATCACAAGCTGAGGACGGGTCCAGAATGAGTTGAAGGATGCTGGTCAAAAGAGTGAGGACATCTAGTGGCAGAGAAAATTACTGCAGGGGGAAAATCTCTGGATTAAAGGCGAGTATTGCAAAAAAAGAAAAAAAAAAAGATGGTTTTGTTATTTTATCTTTATTGGGCTGGTAATTTTTTATCGTGTTATTCTTGGCTGGAGTTTTGCTATAAATGTGAAGTGCTGATTAAATCACACAAAGTAAGATGTAAATTGTGTGCGTGTATATATGTGTGTGTGTGTGTGGGTAAATTTGATTGCCGAGGGGCAATCAAATTTACCCTGGATCAACTTTATCTATAAATGTTAGTACGCAGTTATATTGTGTACTTTTAGGAAAGAATCCAGGCTTTTTTTTTATAATATTTTAATATAATATTTTTTTATACATATATATTCTTTTTAATGTATTTATATATTATGTATTATATATGTATATATATATTCAAAAGTGAGAATGCGACGTGAAGATTTTATTTCAACGTTTTGACGAGGCACAAGCTCGTCTTCCTCAGGATCAAGCTTGTGCCTCGTCGAAGCGCCAAAATAAAATCTTCATTGTGCATTCACCTTTCAGGAAATGTGAGTGCCGCTCTCTCTTTTGAATATTTGTACTACAGTCTTTAATGTGCACCCAGAATATATATATATATATATATATATATATATATATATATATATATATATATATATATATATATATATATATATATATGTATGTGTGTGTGTGTGTATATATATATGTATATATATATATATATATATATATATGTGTGTGTGTGTGTATGTGTATATATATATATATATATATATATATATATATATATATATATATATATATATATATATATATATAAAATATATATGAATTTTTATATCATTTATTATTCATAATATATTTATTTTTAATGTATTATTATTATTATAATTTTTAAAAAAAATATATATATATACATATATTTTTTTTTTTCTAATTTAATTTGTTTAAATTATTTATATATATATATATATCAATTAAATAAAATAGTTAAATTAGAAAATGTTTATATATATATATATATATATATATGTATATATATATATATATATATATATATATATATATATATATATATATATATATATATATATATATATATATATATATATATATATATATGTATGTATGTATGTATGTATATATATATATATATATATATATATATATATATATATATATTAAATTAAAAATAAATATGTATAATAAAAATTTCTAATTTAATTATGTCGTTTAACTAAATTAATATTGAGATATGTAGCTCAATATCAATTTAGTTAAATAAAATAATTAAATTAGAAAATGTTTATTTATTTACGTCTTTCCTATGCCTTAGGGGTGAAATCCACACTTAACATTTGAATACATTTATACAACTTGTAGAATCTTATTATCATTGTGTTGAGTGGATGGAAAACTGTAGCAGTAAGGATTTGTGTCCGTGAAGCAGAGTGGGGGGGGGGGGTGATCATAATAAAGCTGCCTGGGGGGAACTAAATTCATATCCGTCTTTGTCGCAGGGAAACTTCAGGCATATCATTAAGATAAGTGCTGACTGTTCCTCGTTTAAATGTAATTAAATTTATTTTATTCTGTTCTCCTCATCTCCTGCGCACCAGATCACCACCTTGGTTCAGCGATGTGAGCTATTCTGCAGTTGAGCAAAAAGTTTTCAGGCACTGGGAGCTCTTGGAGGTGTAGGGGGTGCACAGGAGGGTCGGTGCACAATGTAACAATTTCTATCCAATGAGGAGGAGGCTGGGGGGGGGGGGGTTGGTACAAGAAGCCAGCTGCAATGGTAAATGAAGGTGGCACCTTCTCTACTGTGCAGTGAATCACAAGGCTGACTGAACAGATTTACATATGCTTGAGAGCTTTTATCATCCTCTGCCAAGTCTAGCTTTTAATTATAGGTTTAATATAACTTCTATGTTTCAATTATTTACCATGAAGATTATCTGCTGGCAGAAAGGATGCCTAGTAGAGCTCCTGATTGACTGGTTGGGCTCCCGATAACAGGTAGAGTTTTTGATTGGCTAATTGGACTCTTGATAACAGGTGGAGCTGTTGATTGGCTGGTTGGGCTCCTGATAACAGGCAGAGCTCCTGATTGGCTTGTTTGGCACTTTACTGATTGGCTTGTTGGGCTCCTGATGACAGGTCGGAATCTTGATGACAAGTAGAGCTGTTGATTGGCTGGTTGGGCCCCGGATGACAGGCAGAGCTCCTGATTGGCTTGTTTGGCACTTTACTGATTGGCTTGTTGGATTCCCGATGACAGGTCGGAATCCTGATGACAAATAGAGCTGTTGATTGGCTGGTTGGGCTCCGGATGACAGGTTGGGATCCGGATGACAGGCAGAGCTTCTGATTGGCTTGTTTGGCACTTTACCTGTCATCAGAAGCCCAATTGGCTTGTTGGCCCCTGATGACAAGTTGGGATCCTGATGGCAAGTACATAGAGCTCCTGATTGCTTGCTTGGACTCATGAGAGGTAGAGCTTTTGTTCAGCTGGCTGGACTCATGGTGACAAGAGAAGTGCCAAATTGACTGGTTGGGCCCCATGATTGTCTGTCTGGGCTCCTGATGTCAGGTAAGGCCCCAAATTGGCTGGTTGGGCTCCTGATGACAGGTTCAAAGTCTGATGACAAGTAGAATTCCCGATTAGCTGGTTGGCCTCATAATGACAGGTAGAGCTCCTAATAGGCTGTTTGGACTCCTGGTGATAGGTAGACCTCTTGGTTAACTAGTTTTGTATCTAGATGACAAGTACAGCTCCTGATTGGCTGGTTGGACTCCTGATGACAAGTAGAGCACCCGATTGGACTGCTGATGACAGGTAGAACTCCGAATTGGCTGGTTGGGTTCTTTATCATAGGTGGAGCTCCTGATTGGGCTCCTGATGACAGGTAGAGCTCATAATTGGCTGGTTGGACTGCTGATGACAGGTAGAACTGATTGGCTGGTTGGGCTCCTGATGACAGGTAGAGTTTCTGATTGGCTGTTTGAACTCCTGGTGGGAGGTAGAGCTCTTAAGTGGCTGACTTGCCTGAATCCAGCAGTGAATGTGTGACTAGCATTTTGGTATTGGTCATGGGACTGGAGCCTTCAATTCCAAGAACAGGTAAGGTAGAATGTGTAACTTCTCTTGAAAATTTGCAAGCTAAAATAGCTTTGGTTTGTTTAAACTTAGCTCTGCTTTAACATCACTCGGTGCTTTTTTTTTTTTTTTTCCCCCACCGCTTGTTATTCCTGCACTTCCTGAAGGTTTGCCAATGCTCCCAGCATAGCTGCCCTTTTCACTGCTGATTGACTGTGCGATTTTGGAACCGGCCCAGGAAAGTCAGCACTGTATGAAGGATTAATCCCTTCGGAGAGGCTTTAGAACGTTCGGAATAATTTATGAACAAAATTCCTGCCATCAGCCAATCGGAGAGCTCCAGCGGTCTTCACCTGTGTTTTGCTAGAGATCTGTAGGTACTTAGCAGACCATTGAGGTTTGGCATAATGAGACTGGATGGGAAGTACGACTGGCCTTCGCTATCAAGGCAGAGCTGTGGGTTGTCTTCTGTTTTCAGAAAAATTAGTACCGCGTCCTCAATTTCCTAAATGTAGATCTAAACTCTAACTTGCCGACATTTTGTTTTCAAAAGCACTGCGTCTTATAAACAGTGCCATTTTTTTTTATTATGCATAAATACAGTATTGTTTCTCCTCTTTGCATCTCAGTGGGTCTGTGTGCAAGATCAGAAGTTGGGTTCTTCTATGCTACCCTATGCTATGTGTGATGCACCATGCAGCGTCCAGATCCGGCAAACCTGGATG
Source organism: Lithobates clamitans (assembly GCA_037952925.1). Lineage (NCBI taxonomy): Eukaryota > Metazoa > Chordata > Amphibia > Anura > Ranidae > Lithobates > Lithobates clamitans. Next base: position 149,024 of record JBBGZY010002803.1, on the reverse strand, counting down.
CAAGCCATCTGTTTCCAGGCTCAGTCGGGGGCGCTGATTGCATGTAAACAGTTGCGTCAGTGGCGCATGCGATCAGCATTGCCCATTGATTTGCGCTTAATAAACTCCTGTTTGCCCCCAACCTTTAGACTGCATAAAATGATTTCGCTTTGCTCGGTTTTATGAGTACCTTTTAGGATTCAGGCACATGGGCAGTAAGAGGTTTTCTGCCCCCATGCAGGTGGCATTTACATCCAGCCATAGAAAGGAATGGTGTATATGCCTATAGTTTGGTAAACACTGGTGCCTTCCTGCGTTGGCATTTACACCTGCATGCGCATCTAATATTTCTCTCAAAAAGGAGCTTTCTGGGATTTTTACGCTAGAGCTCATTGGCGCCACTTACTGTCCTTATGCTTGAGCACCTATTATTTGGAATGGTTTGGGGGGACTGGTGAGGAAAAGCCCACACCATCCACTGGCACTGGTCTGGGTGTGAAGGCAGGCCAAGCATGGTCGGGACAAAGGGTGGGCAGGGGGTAGGTGCAGCAGTGGGGGGTGCACCCCCCGCCACATGCTCCAGATCAGTGGCTAGCAACCAGCGGGTCGTGACTTCATGTCTGCTCTGACAGCTACTGCTGTCACACCATGCTCCAACATGCCCACTCTGCACCCCATCTGCCCACAGCTGGCACAAAAAACACACCGTGCTCCAACATGACCATTCTGCACCCCACCTGCCCACAGCTGGCACTAAAAACACACTACGCTCCAACATGCCCACTTTGCACCCCATCGACCCACAGTTGTCACAAAAATCACACCATGCTTCGTGCCCACTCTGCACCCTATCTGCCCATAGTTGGCACGGAAAACACACTGTCCTCTAACATGCCCACTCTGTACCCCATCTGCCCACAGCTGGCATGGGGAAAAAAATGCTCCAACATTCCCACTCTGTACCCCATCTGCCCAGATCTGGCACGAAAAACACACCACGCTCCAACATGCCCACTCTGTACCCCATCTGCCCACAGCAGGCACAGAAAACACACCATGCTCCATCATGCCCACTTTGCACCCCATCTGCCCACAGCTGGCACGGAAAACACACCGTGCTCCAACATGCCCACTCTGCACCCCATCTGTCCACAGCTGGCACATAAAAACACACCGTGCATGCTTAACTGCCTTTTAGTTGGTAGAACGCAAGCGATTGGCCGCGCACGTGCAGTGCTCACTCTATGCCAACCGTGGACAGCCAGGGCAAGGGGTCAGAGAATGGGCACTGGGCAGTACACCCATTTTACGTCATGCATTGGCAGTGGTGGAGGGGGCACAGTTCCGCATCCTTGCCCTGGGAACTGGAGGAACCTGTCCTGGCACTGGGGCTAAGTGAACATTCGTATTTCATGCACACTTGATCAGCTTTTGCTGGCACTGCTCCTTTTCAATTTATAAGGCGACATCATGGCAAGGAGCAAACCCCCAATGAGTGCATAGTGGGCCCCCTCCTCCTCAGGCCTACGTGCACTGTACAGGCTTCACACGTTGGGGGGGGCATACTACTGCAGGTTCCCCCCATTAGAAATGAACGAATTGGATCTTTAAGAGACGGGCGCCATGGCAAAAAAAAACTGTTTTTGAAATGCGAGACTTGACTCTAGAATCTCGACCTTTCCTTGGATAACTTTGGTGCTCTCGTTTCGAAGTTTAAAATGTTTTCTATTAGACGGAAGGCCGATGTGGCCTCCTGGTTACCTCCGGGAATGTGACCGAGGTGCGAGGTTTCTGTCTGACTGAGTGACGGAGCGATGTGGCCGCCTCAGAACAGCAAAAATCCATCTTTAGCGGAGGTACAGTAATGGTTTCATGAAATATTCACCGATTTTCCCTCCTAATCCATGGTCAGCCAGAAGGGACTGGAGGGAAGGAAAGAAAAAAAAATGCAAAACTTAAAAGGGACGACAAATGAGTCTTTTCTCAATGTTCATGGCTTGATCTGCCTACACGACACTTTGATGGCCTGCTGGAGGCAATACGGTGACTGGATGGTGTTTCCAAGGGAATATACTTTCTTTCTGAAGTCATTTATTAATTAATATGTTTATATAACCAGTTTAAAGTTTATCTAAATGCAGGAACAAAAATGTAATGTTACAGATTACCAGTCCTTAGATGTGGTGGCAGCATTACTTTTCTTTTATCTGTTTTTACTTCACCTGGTGATTCCGCCTGCAGTTTTGTCACTCCTAGGGTGACAACACTCACCATACTTTAGCAGTGTTGTCACCATAGGGCAGGCCTACAGTATACCCCCCACCTCATAACATGGAGGGGAAGTCTTCTATAGTCTTCAAAGAGAACTGAAAAAAAAGGCAGAGGGCACCTTGACATGGTGTGAAGAGAAGTTAGTGGCAGAGTTTCTGATTGGCTAAATAGGCTCCTGATGGCAGGTAGAACTTCTGATTGGGCTCCTGATGATAGGTAAAGCACCAGACTGGCTGGCTGGGCTCCTGATGACAGGTAAAGCACCAGACTGGCTGGTTGGTCTCCTGATGACAGGTAAAGCACCAGACTGGCTGGTTGGGCTCCTGATGACAGGTAAAGCACCAGACTGGCTGGTTGGTCTCCTGATGACAGGTAAAGCACCAGACTGGCTGGTTGGGCTCCAGATGACAGGTAAAGCACCAGACTGGCTGGTTGGGCTCCTGATGACAGGTAAAGCACCAGACTGGCTGATTGGGCTCCTGATGACAGGTAAAGCACCAGACTGGCTGGCTGGGCTCCTGATGACAGGTAAAGCACCAGACTGGCTGGTTGGTCTCCTGATGACAGGTAAAGCACCAGACTGGCTGTCAGGGCTCCTGATGACAGGTAAAGCACCAGACTGGCTGGTTGGGCTCCTGATGACAGGTAAAGCTCCTGATTAGCTGGTTGGGCTCCTGATGACAGGTAAAGCACCAGACTGGCTGGTTGGGCTCCTGATGACAGGTAAAGCACCAGACTGGCTGGCTGGGTTCCTGATGACGGGTAAAGCACCAGACTGGCTGGTTGGTCTCCTGATGACAGGTAAAGCACCAGACTGGCTGTCAGGGCTCCTGATGACAGGTAAAGCACCAGACTGGCTGGTTGGTCTCCTGATGACAGGTAAAGCACCAGACTGGCTGGTTGGGCTCCTGATGACAGGTAAAGCACCAGATTGGCTGGTTGGGCTCCTGATGACAGGTAAAGCACCAGACTGGCTGGTTGGGCTCCTGATGACAGCTAAAGCACCAGACTGGCTGGTTGGGCTCCTGATGACAGCTAAAGCACCAGACTGGCTGGTTGGGCACCTGATGACAGATAAAGCTTCTGATTAGCTGGTTGGGCTCCTGATCACCGGTAAAGCACCAGATTTGGTTGGTTGGGCTCTTGATGACAGGTTGCGATCCTGATGACAAGCAGAGCTCCTGCCCCGGGTCTACTACTTGATTGGTTATTGCGGGTCCCTGCACTGCACCCATCGCCTCTGCGCTGACTGCTTTTCACTCTGGTGGCTTTACGTCTTGCCAATCTTCCACTTCTCAGTTTTTATCTGCTGCACCCAGATCTCTGTAGCGTATCCGAAACTTTCTCTAATGTTGGAAATTCTTTTTTTTTTTTTTTCTTCAGTATTAGCCGAAAGTCGCTCGGAGGTGTAATCTCATTACTGTGCCACACTTGCAAGTGCAGAGCGCTCGTTAACCGTTCTCACCTTTGTGACAACAAGCTCGGCTCATCAAACCTGCAGCATCAGTCATCAGTGCGACGGGGAAAAAAAGGAGTTCTTTGGTTTGCTTTTTTCTTTTTTCTCTTTTTTTTTTCTTTCCTTTTTATTCTTTATTTTTTTAATCATCAGCTGTAAGATTATTATTTTTTTTTTTTTTTTTACAAGCAGGTAGGATTAAATGCTTTACCAGGGAGTAAATTATGTACATCTTTTTGCTCCTGGGAACCTCGATAATGTAAAAATGACATCTGAAGCGGTTGTTAGCGGAAGCAGATTGCCTCCTTTCACCAAAGATTGAGGCTCCGCTCCCCAGGACTAACGCCGCACGCGCAGGCCTGAGCTTTGATTGCTGAGCAATTGACCGTAATCAGGCTGCAGCCATTTGCGGCCAGTGGCGTCCGGGAGTCAAGAGGATTAACAAAATTGCATTCGATGGTCAGATCGCAGCGTGGCCGCGTGCTGGAGTATTTATTTCTGTTTGCTCGGATGTAATGGTCCATTATGGATCGGGGGCCGGGGATTATTATTATTCTTCTTTTTTTTTCCCATCATTCCCAACCATTTTTACCTAAAACAAATAAAATATAGAAGGAAGGAAGAAATTTTTTTTTTATTTTTCAATATTGATCATTTTATTGCTAAAAAGTCAACCAATGTGAAATAATTTGTATTTTCCAGGAATAAAGAGCACCAATCGACTGATGTGTGTCTGGATTAAGTTTATTATTCATTGCATACAAATTAATAATATTATTATTATAATATTAATAATAATAATAATCATTGCAAACAAATAAAAATGGCTAGCGCGTTTCAGGGGTTGCAGAAGTCCTCCTTCACCAGGGCAGGTACTTGTAGCTCTATGGGTCAGAGGAAGCAAATCTTCAGTCTCCCCTCCCCCAGTGATCAGACTGTACATTGTAACTTTGTACAAGGAGGAGGAAGCATTTCCTCAGTCTCCCCTCCCCCAGTGATCAGACTGTATATTGTAGCTTTGTAGGAGGAGGAGGAAGCATTTCCTCAGTCTCCCCTCCCCCAGTGATCAGCCTGTACATTGTAACTTTGTAGAAGGAGGAGGAAGCATTTCCTCAGTCTCCCCTCCTCCAGTGATCAGACTGTACATTGTAACTTTCTAGAAGTAGGAGAAAACATTTCCTCAGTCTCCCCACCCCCCAGTGATCAGACTGTACATTGTAACTTTGTAGGAGGAGGAGGAATCATTTCCTCAGTTTCCCTTCCCCCAGTGATCAGACTGTACATTGTAACATTGAAGAAGGAGGAGGAAGTATTTCCTCAGTCTCCCCTCCCCCAGTGATGAGACTGTACATTGTAACTTTGTAGAAGGAGGAGGGGGCATTTCCTCAGTCTCCTCCCCCAGTGATCAGACTGTACATTGTAACATTGTAGAAGGAGGAGGAAGCATTTCCTCAGTCTCCCCTCCCCCAGTGATCAGACTGTACATTGTAACTTTTTAGAAGAAGGAGGAAGCATTTCCTCAGTCTCCCCTCCCCCAGTGATCAGACTGTACATTGTAACTTTGCAAATTAAAAGGATAGATGAATGGTTCTTGTTTAGAGATAATTTATCTGAAGTAGATGGTGACTCTGAATGATGCCTGGGCAAAATGGCACCATCCTTTTGGAGAGAAGCTGCATTGTCAGGAGAATACTGTGAGAGTTAATAAACACCTGGAAGTGTTGGGCTGGCACAATATATACCCAGCGATGGGTCCACCAAGTGAACATTTGAGAATCAGTGAGATAAGGAGTTTAGATGGCGGACTGGAAGGCTGAATGCGCCTCGGGGGCCTCCGGCGTGGTGTAGTGGCGGCCGGCCTCGGCTGTACCGGCTCATCTTGTGATATGATAATTTCCTCGGCTACATTCCGATATCATATTAATGTCACTGACCACTTGTACTGTGCACTCCGGAGGTGGAATCTATACATGGTTATTTATGAGTCGCACACAACGCCGGGCTAATAAAATTATGAGAGCAGCGCGGCGTATATCAGATAAGAGAGCGCATCTGCCCTGCAGAGCTAGCTATCTAAACGAGATCTTCCGGGGATTAATTCAATCCTTTCCTTGCCTGAGGGACGGTTTTCTTTGCTCCTCTCCTCTGGAAGACGGGCCTCATCTTTGCGTCATGACAGAGAGGATGGCGTGCTGGGGGGGGGGGGGGCGACCAGAAGTGTCGCTGCCTTAAGTTCTCCCCTATGTCCGCCATGTTTGTAACTCGCCACTTCCCCGCCCTCTCCATAAGAGACCCGAGAATGGAAGTCCCGGATCTCCCCTAAATCCTTTCTTATTTCCTGCAAAGATTGCCGAGTCATCATCTCTGATCTTTTATCATATTTATTATATTCTCATTTGCTCCAAAAACTCTTCTCTTATTATCTCCTATTGTTCACTTCCTTTCCTGTTTTGCCACTTTTTACTTTTCATTTTTCTCTCCAAACCTCACTTTTATCTTTTTCTGGTTTTCCCTTCCCTTCTCCTCCCTTTTCTTTTCTTCTCTCTTCCACTCTTCTCTTTTCCTTTCTTTGCCTTTTTCCTCTCTCCTCTCCTTTCCTCTCTTCCCCCTTCTCCTCTCTCTCTCTCTCTCCTTTTTCCTCTCTCCTCTCCTTTCCCCTCTTCCCCCTTCTCCTCTCTCTCCTTTTTTCCTCTCTCCTCTCCTTTCCCCTCTTCCCCCTTCTCCTCTCTCTCCTTTTTCCTCTCTCCTCTCCTTTCCCCTCTTCCCCCTTCTCCTCTCTCTCCTTTTTCCTCTCTCCTCTCCTTTCCCCTCTTCCCCCTTCTCCTCTCTCTCCTTTTTTCCTCTCTCCTCTCCTTTCCCCTCTTCCCCCTTCTCCTCTCTCTCCTTTTTCCTCTCTCCTCTCCTTTCCCCTCTTCCCCCTTCTCCTCTCTCTCCTTTTTCCTCTCTCCTCTCCTTTCCCCTCTTCCCCCTTCTCCTCTCTCTCCTTTTTTCCTCTCTCCTCCCCTTTCCTCTCTTCCCCCTTCTCCTCTCTCTCCTTTTTCCTCTATCCTCTCTTTCCTCTCTTCCCCCTTCTCCTCTCTCTCTTTTTTCCTCTCTTCTCTCCTTTTCTCTTTTCTCCCTTCTCCTCTCCTTTTCTCGCTCCTCCCTCCTCCTCTCGCTTTCTCTTTTCCCCCTTCTCCTCTCCTTTTCTCTCTTTCCCCTTCTCCTCTCTCTCCTTTTTCCTTTCTCCTCTCCTTTTCTCTTTTCTCCCTTCTCCTCTCCTTTTCTCTTTTCTCCCTTCTCCTCTCTTTTTCTCTTTTCTCCCTTCTCCTCTCCTTTTCTCTTTTCTCCCTTCTCCTCTCCTTTTCTCTTTTCTCCCTTCTCCTCTCCTTTTCTCGCTCCTCCCTTCTCCTCTCCTTTCCTCACTTCTCCCTCCTCCTCTCGCTTTCTCTTTTCCCCCTTCTCCTCCTCTCCTTTCCTCTCTTCTCCCTCCTTCTCCTCTCTCCTCTCCTTTCCTCTCTTCTCCCTTCTCCTCTGTCCTCTCCTTTCACCTCTTCTCCCGTCTCCTCTCTTCTCTCTCCTCTCCTTTCTTTTCTTCTCCTTTTTCTCTTCTCCTCCTTTCTCCTCTCTCCCCCCCCCCCTTCTCTTCTCTTCCTCCCTTCTCTTTTCTTCTCTCTTTTCCATTCTCCTCTCTCCTCCTTTCTCCTCTATCCTATCCTCTCCTTTCCTATCTTTTCCTCTCTCCTCTTCTTTCCTCTCTTCTCCCTTCTCCTCTCTTTTCTTTACCGCTCTTTTCTTTACCGCTCTCTTCTTTACCGGTGGGTGGGCTCAGTTGTCTTCCTGATTCTCCTCCAGGCCAATCAGGAAACGGGTCCCGTGATCCGTCACCCAATTGGCCGAGAGGAGAAGCAATCCTATTGGCTGCCGATAGGGAGAAGATGCAGGGGAAGCTGCAGTGAAGCACCAGGAGGAGGAAACGCAGGGTGAAGCCTAGACATGCACCGCCGAAAAATGTGTTCGTTTTCACTTTAAATTTGTTTTGTGTTTTTTTTTTTTTACTTTTTTTTTTTTTGGGTCATTTGTTATGATCGCAATTCGTAAATTTTAGAATTTTTCAATTTGGAAATCCGAAAATAAGAAAGAAAACGTGAAAATTCGAAAGAATGACTAACTATCTAATAATAACTAACTATTAAATTATAGGTATTGGAATTTCCTTTCAAATTTGGCTGTTAGTGAACGTAACGAATACGAATTTATCCGAAGTTACAAATTATCCAAAATAACGAATGGCGCATCTAAGGGAATGAAACGAAACAAATTAATAATAATAATAAAAAAGTTTTTAATATTAGTATTGTTATTTATTATTATTATTAATTTGTTCCATGCCATTCGTTGACATGCGGCATTCGTTATTTCGGATAATTCCTGACTTCGGATAAATTCGTATTCGTTACGTTCACTAACAGCCAAATTTGCAAGGAAATTCCAATACCTATAATTTAATAGTTAGTAATAGTTAACCACTTCAGCCCCGAGCCTCTTTTTGACACTTGTTTGTAAGTTAAAGAGTTTTTTTTGTTAGAAAATTACTTAGAACCCCCAAACTATATATATATATATATATATATATATATATATATATATATATATATATATATATATATATACATACATACATACATATATATATATATATATATATATATATATATATATATATATATATATATATATATATATATATATAAAATTATTTTTTTCTAACACCCTAGAGAATAAAATGGCGGTTGTTGCAATACTTTCTGTCACACTGTATTTGCGCAGTGGTCTTACAAGCGTAATTTTAAAAAAAATTGTCTTTTTTCAATTAAAGAATAAGACAACAGTAAAGCCTGATTTTTTTTTTTTTTTTTTTTTCATATTGTGAAAGATAATGTTATGCAGAGTAAATTGATACCCAACATGTCACGCTTCAAAATTGCGCCCGCTCGGGGAATGGCGACAAACTTTTACCCTTAAAAATCTCTGTAGGCGACGTATAAAAATTTCTACAGGTTACCAGTTTTCAGTTACAGAGGAGGTTCTAGGGCTAGAATTATTGCTCTCGCTCTAACGATCACGGCGATTCCTCACGTGTGTGGTTTTGAATACGGTTTTTATATGCGGGCGCAGCTCACGTATGTGTTCGCTTCTGCGCACAAGCTCATCAGGACGGGGCGCTTTAAAAAAAAAAAAAAAATTCTTATTTATTCTACTTTTTATTTTTTATTTTGACACTGTCTTTTAAAAAAAAAAAAAAATTGGATCACTTTTATTCCTATTACAAGGATTGTAAACATCCCTTAGTAATAGAAAAAAAAGCATGACAGGTCCTCTTGAATATGAGAACTGGGGTCAAAAAAACCTCAGATCTCATATTTACACTAAAATGCAATAAAATTAAAAAAAAAAGTCACTTGAAAAAAAATGTAAAAATTTCTCCTTTAGGAGCTATGGGCGTTTGACGTCGCTTCCGCTCTCCCATGCTATGGAGCCAAGCGGGGGTCCATCTTCCCCTCTGTCGGCAGGGAAAGGACGCGATCGTCTCCGCCGCTACCGGCAGGTCCAGTAAGCGGCGGAGACGACCGGAGCTCGGCGGGAGGGGAGTGGGCACCTCCCCCGCCGCCGATTAAAAGTGATCTCGCGATGAATCCGCCACGGAGGACCACTTTTATCCGAATGAGAAACGCATGGCGTTCCTGAAAATACCGAGTTTATGACTAAGGCCTTATAGGCTGAAACTCGTCAACTGACTTAATTTGCGTTTGCTCACTGTGGCTATTCAATAAAATGAAGAGATTTTAAGAGCAACAACCGGAGTGCGGATCATTTTATTTTTTCTACATTACCGAGGTCATGGCAGCTAGCTGCTGCCATAACCCCGGTATTTGGCGTACAGGTACGCCGTTTTGCGTGAAGTGGTTAAATTATTAGTTCGTTCTTATTTCAGATTTTCAAATTTTTTAAATTTGCAAATTTATGAGGTTTATGAATTTTCGGATTATTCAAATTTTCGAATTTACGCATTTTTGAATATTGAAATTTTAGAATTTTTTGAACTTACGAGTTTACGAATTTTTGAATATTTGAATTTACGAATTTTCCAATTTACGAATTTTCGAATATTCGAATTTACAAATTTTCAAATTTACGAATTTTTGAATACCGGTATATTCGAATTTACGAATCTTCAAATTTACGAGTTTACGAATTTTTGAATATTAGTATTTATGAAATTACGAATATTTGGAAAAATTTGTGAAACCCGTTTTCGTTAATTCGAGAATTTCCGAATGAACGAATTTGTCGAAATTAGTTAAACAAATTTGGAACAGAACGAATTGCACATGTCTAGTTTAGCCCACACCCGCCGCCCAGAGGAAGCACTCCCCCTGACCTCTAGATGGGGTAAGTGCGGGGCTGGTGGCCGTCTGACCAACCCGGGGGGGGGGGGGGGAGTTTGTGACAGGAACCCGGGGGGGGGTGGCGTCAGGATGGATTGTTTGGGGCCCCACCCCAAAAAAAAAACCATCAGTAAAGTTATCCTGGGAAGCGGCGGGGGGTGCACATCTCCCGCCAATAATAAAAGTGATCTTGCGGCGAATCCGCCACTGAGATCACTTTTATATGACAGCCTAAGGGAAATGATACCAGGGTTATGGCGTCTAGCTGCAGTCATAACGTGACGTACTTTCCCAGTTAGGTGGTAGGCTAACAGAAGATTCCCATCGGCGTGTCGTCCTCCTCACCCCCCCCCCCCCAGCTTGGAAGAATTAAACCGACGATCTACGCCATAACATAAATTACAAGGGAACAATTCAGTTCCCCGACTCCGGTGAAATATCTCGCCTCTGATTAATAATTCCTGGTGGGGGCTCGGCGACGTATAAGCCGTGGGTGATTGGTTTCCCCGAGCGCACAGCGCGCACATCAAACATTTAAAATGTTTAAGTTGACAATTTGGAGTTTGTTCGGCTGAGCGGCGCTGCAGGGCCAGCCAGAGCTCATCAAATATACATGGCGCCTGACGAATGAATCACGCACTCCGCCAGGTTCGGGGGTGGCGGGGGGGGGTGGCGCGAAAGGGTTTCCGCTTAGAACCCGGAGTCGGTTTTGTTAATGGTCGCTCTGATAGTTTTATATGCCTGGCTGAGATGATCAGACCTGTCAGAGCAAGAAAGGGAAGGCCGGTCCCAAGAGCTTACGATTAGTCGCCGGCAGTACGGAAAAGGATAGGTATCATGAGTTCAGCGCTGTCGCATTTATAATTCACCAAAAGGGATGTCATGAATCGGTTTGATCTCCAGAAACTTCAGAACATGTTGCGGCGTGGTTTGATCCTGGAATGTTTTTTATTTGGCCCCGCAAAGTTTGTAAAAAACAAATATAATGGGGAAATCCGCTGCGAATAAAACATGCAATTGAGACGCTATCTGCATTTTTATTTTTGTTTTTTTTCCCCAGTGCTGGAGCTTCTTGCCCCCCCCCCACCCCAGTGTCCCCTGTCCGCCGTCTTTACCGCGGGGCAGAAGGGGCAGCTTCCCAAGGCCTAGTCACTGTTGTGGGGCCCGATGCAGCTGCCTCCTGAGCCCCCACTACCCGCAAATAGCTGATATGTGGATTCAGGAGGGCCCAAGAAAATGTTTGCCCAGGGTCCAATGTGTATTAAAGATGGCCCTGCCCGTATATTTAAGGCCAAGGGTGCTCAACCTGTGGCCCTCCAGCTGTTGTGGAACTGCAAGTCCCATGAGGCATTGCAAGGCTGGCAGTTGCAAGCATGACTCCTCCCGCAGGCAGAGGCATGATGGGACTGCCGCAGCCGCTGGAGGGCCGCAGGTTGAGCGCCCGTGCTATAGGCTGACACCACTTTCTGAATCGGCCATCATATCCTTAGAGCAAGGGTAGGCAACCTGGGGCCCTCCAGCTGTTGTGGAACTACATTTCCCATGAGGCATTGCAAGGCTGGCAGTTACAATTACTCCCAGAGGCATGATGGGACTTGTAGTTCTGCAACAGCTGGAGGGCCCCAGGTTGCCTACTCCTGCCTTAGAGGGACACTGCCCCGCCTCCTCAATATTCCTAGAGAGTCACTGCCCCGCCTCCTCAATATTCCTAGAGAGTCACTGCCCCGCCTCCTCAATATTCCTAGGGAGTCACTGCCCCGCCTCCTCAATATTCCTAGGGCGTCACTGCCCCAACTTTTCAATATTACTAGGGAGTCACTGCCCCGCCTCCTCAATATTCCTAGGACGTCAATGCCCCGCCTCCTCAACTGCAAAGCCTCCTCAATATTCCTAGAGAGTCACTGCACCGCCTCCTTAATATTCCTAGGGAGTCACTGCCCCGCCTCCTCAATATTCCTAGGGAGTCACTGCCCCCCCTCCTCAATATTCCTAGGGAGTCACTGCCCCGCCTCCTCACTATTCCTAGGGCGTCACTGCCCCACTTTTTCAATATTCCTAGGGAGTCACTGCCCCGCCTCCTCAATATTCCTAGGACGTCAATGCCCCGCCTCCTCAACTGCAAAGCCTCCTCAATATCCTACGGAGTCACTGCCCCGTCTCAATATTACTAGGGAGTCACTGCCCCGCCTCCTCACTATTCCTAGGGAGTCACTGTCCCGCCTCCTCAATCTTCCTAGGACGTCAATGCCCCGCCTCCTCAACTGCAAAGCCTGACTTTTTTTTAAGTTTTTCTGTCTGTGACCCCTATTGGACGCATTTTCTCTCACTTCCTGTCATTGTGACACCCATACAGGAAATAGGGGGCACAGTTATCCCTGCCACAGCCAACAGCCAGTCTAGATAAAGTATATATATATAGAGAGAGAGAGAGAGAGATAAAATATTATTATAAAAATATATTATTATTATTATTAATTATTATAAAATATAATTTATATATTTATATATATAGATATATATATATATAGAGAGAGAGAGAGAGAGAGAGAGAGAGAGAGAGAGAGATAGATATATATATTTATAATATGCACATACACAGTCCTGCCTGGCAGGAGAGGGTACCTAATCATTTTCTGCTGCAGTTTCACTTTCACTCCCAGGTCTCCCACCCACCTTTGCCCTGTGACTGGACAGTGAAAAGAGAAACCGCAGACTAATGAGCTCATCTCTTTGTCACTCTGCTCTCTCCTCCTATTAGCATGCTTATTGCACTGCGGAACACCTGATTGGCTCCTTGTGCTGCTTCTCCCTCCCCCAGTGTGAGCTCTGCTTTACATGGTCTGCAAGGAGCGGAGAACATGTCAATTTTGGGTACTTACACAAAAACAACAACAACAAAAAATTTACTTTTCTTGATCCAATGATTATGGGGTAATTTAAATATAAAATGTTATTTCTTTTATATCTGCCAATAGTAATAAAAAAAAGACTTCTAAATTTCTACTTTGAAATGTCCCCTTATTACCCTGCCCCCCCCTCCAGTAGCAGCGGCCAGCGCAGGCGCAATCGCCAGACTTGCAGTTGGTGCGCAGGAGACGATGGAGTTATTCCAAAGCGAAGGACGAATCAATTAAAAAATGCGAGATTCACTAATTGTTTGATTCACTTCAGCGTTCATGCAGATCCAAGTTGCGTCATGCGGTTCATGAGTCAGGATTGCCTGGCCTCCCGGTGGAGTTGCCGTCTGCAGATCAGACAAACCTGGATGCAGATTAATAAAAATCTTCACTCCTCTGACTCGGCAGATTCGCAGGGTAGGACGCCGAGCGATGGAGCTGACGATTTTCGGGGCGACTTAATCCAGATCTAACGGGAACTTAATTGGAAGGCGCAGAAACAAATGTACAAAGAAGGAAAAAAAAAAAAAAAGATGGAAACCTGATGTAGGTGGAGCTCCATCTGCCGAATTCTTCAACTGTGATCAGGGGGTGGTAAAAAACGGCCGTCTCTGTGCTCCATTCTCCACCATCCATTGTGAAGGGAGCCATGCTCTCTGAAATAGAAGGCTTTTCTAGAACCCAACTAACTTTTTTATTGATTGAAAAAATTAATTGTATGTGTTTTCTGTGTAAATAAAATGTATCAAGAAACCAAAAAAGTAAGTTGGATCCCAACAAGAGGAAATCACCCATCAGGATCCCTCCAGTTGTATCAGTCCAGTACACCCTTCGTTCTCCAATACCAAGTCCTGATGAAGGGGGACACTTTGAACCCCCTGAAACATGTTGGCTTTTTTGACCCGCTTTTGGCACCTTCTTCTGGGCACACCCAGTTCCTACTTTTTTGAAAAAGTTCCTTCTGGAGAGGTCTTACTAATTACATCTCAGGGTCCCTCAAGTTGTATCAGCCAGGTATGCCCTTCTTTTTTCCAATATTAAGTCCTGATGAAGGGGGACACTTTGAACCCCTGAAACGTGTTGGCTTTTTTTTATCCACTTTTGGCACCTTCCTCTAGGCACATCCAGTTCCTGCTTCTACTTGAAAAATGTCCTCCTGGAGAGGTCCTACTAATTACATCTCAGGATCCCTCAAATTGTATCAGCCTACTATGCCCTTCTTTTTTCCAATACTGAGTCCTGATGAACGGGGACACTTTTAACCCCTGAAACGTGTTGGCTTTTTTTTTCCATTTTTGGCACCTTCCTCTAGGCACATCCAGTTCCTACTTCTACTTGAAAAATGTCCTTCTGGAGAGGTCCTACTAATTGCCACTCAGGATCCCTCCAGTTGTATCAGTCCAGTACACCCTTCATTCACCAATATTAAGTCCTGATGAAGGGGGACACTTTGAACCCCTGAAATGTGTTGGCTTTTTTTTATCCACTTTTGGCACCTTCCTCTAGGCACATCCAGTTCCTACTTCTACTTGAAAAATGTCCTTCTGGAGAGGTCCTACTAATTACACCTCAGAATCCCTCCAATTGTATCAGCCTAACACGCCCTTCTTTTTTCCAATGCTAAGCCCTGATGAAGGGGACCTCTTTGAACCCCTGAAACATGTTGGCTTTTTTGACCCGCTTCTTCTGGACACACCCAGTTCCTTCTTCTACTTGAAAAAGTTCCTTCTGGAGAGATCCTACTAATTACGTTTCAGGATCCTTCCAGTTCTATCAGTCGAGTACACCCTTCATCACCAATCTAAGCCCTGATGAAGGGGGGCACTTTGAACCCCTGAAACGTGTTGGATTTTTTTACCTGCTTTTGGCACCTTCTTTTGGGCATACCCAGTTCCTACTGCTATTTAAAAAAGTTCCTTCTTGATAGATTATTCTAATAACCCCCCAGGATCTCTCCAGTTGTATCGATATTGGTGAATGAATAGTGTTCTGGACTGATGCAACTGGGGGATCCTGGGTGGTATTTAGGATCTCTCCAGAAGGAACTTTCTCAAGTAGAAGTAGGAACTGGGCATGCCCAGAAGAAGGCGCCAAAAGCAGGTAAAAGAAGCCAATGTGTTTCAAGGGTTCAAATCGTCCCCCTTCATCATGGCCTAGTATTAGTAATAAGGGGGAAAATGGACTGATACAAATGGAGGGATCCTGAGAGCTAATTAGTAGGATCTCTAGAAGGAACTTTTTCAAGTTTAAGTAGTAACTGGGTGTGTCCAGAGGAAGGCGCCAAAAGTGGATAAAAAAAGCCAACACATTTCAGGGGTTCAAAGGGTCCCCCTTCATCAGGGCTCAGTATTGGTGATGTAGGGTGTACTGGAGGGATCCTGGGGGTGATTAGTCGTAACTCTCCAGAAGGAGCTTTTTCAATTAGAAGTAGGAACTGGGTGTGCCCAGAGGACGGCGCTAAAAGTGGATCATAAAAAGCCAACACATTTCAGGTATTCAATGGCTCCCCCTTCATCAAGGCTCAGTATTGGTGAGCAAATAGTGTTCTGGACCAAGCCAAGAAGGAACTTTTTCACTCAGAAGTAGGAACTGGGTGTGCCGAGAGGAAGGTGCCAAAAGTGAATTAAAAAAAAAGCCAAGAACCCCTGAAACATGTTGGCTTTTTTTTATCCACTTTTGGTACCTACCTCTGGCACACCCACATCCAACCTGAAAAAGTTCTTTCTGGAGAGGTCCTACTAATTACTACGCGGAATGCCTCCAGTCTTTTTCTGATCCACTTTTGGCACCTTCCTCTGGACACACCCATTTCCTACTTCTACTTGGAAAGTTCCTTCTGGAGAGGTCCTACTTACTAATCACCCCTCAGGATCACTCCAGGATTCCCCTTCCTCTGGGCACACCCAGTTCCTACTTTTACTTGAAAAAGTTCCTTTTGGAGAGGTCCTACTAATCCACACCTCAGGATCCCTCCAGTTATATCAGTCCAGTACACCCTTCATCACCAATACTGAGCCCTGATGAAGGGGGCCCCTTTGAACCCCTGAAACATGTTGGCTTTTTTTGATCCACTTTTGGTGTCTTCCTCCAGGCACACCCAGTTTATAATTCTACTTAAAGAGTTCCTTCTGGAGAGGTTCTACTAATCACCCCCTCAGGATCCCTCCAGGATTCCCCTTCCTCTGGGCACACCCAGTTTCTAATTCTACTTAAAAAAAGTTCCTTTTGGGGAGGTCCTACTAATCACCCCTCAGGATCCCTCCAGTTGTATCGGTCCAGTACACCCTTCATCACCAATACTGAGCCCTGATGAAGGGGGCCCTTTTGAACCCCTGAAACATGTTGGCTTTTTTTGATCCACTTTTGGCGCCTTCCTCTGGGCATGCCCATTTCCTACTTCTACTTGAAAGAAAGTTTTTTTGTTTTTTGATACAATTAAAAATAATTTGTAGATTCTGGCAGGGGTAGACACCCTCGGCACTCCAACTGTGGTGAGACCACAAACCCCCATGAGGCATTGCAAGAGTCTAACAACTGCAGGCATGGCTCCCAAAGGCAGGGTGGGGGGGGGGGGTTAATGAGATTTATAGTTGCACTGCAGCTGGAGTGCTGAGGTTGCCTGTCTACTTTAAGATTCTTTTTTTTCTTTTTCCATCTTTTTATGTAGCGGGGAAGATGTTAACAACACTCGGTGCTGTAGAAGTCTCCCCGTGGCGCCTTGTAGCTCACCTCTCCACCACACAACACAATGCCGCGTTTGCCGCTAATCCAACAGCACATAAACCTCGCAGGATGAGATGTAAAGTATAGCGTAATTGCTTAAAGCATCTCTGTCTCTCTCAGACCCCCGGCGTGCCTGGCAATCTGAGTAAGTGTCTGCTTTGCTGGTTACGTCGGATTACAGCCCCGCTGGGCGCGAAACGGGACGGAAATTTATTTTTAAACATTCAGTCTGGTGAGGAGAAGAAACAGAAAAAAAAGCCAAAACAAAATTCATTGCAATGTCCCCTGATGAGGTGTACATGATGGGATGGGTGGGGGAGGAGGGGGGATTTCGAGGGACAAAACGCGTGCGCCAGAGATTTTATTTTCTGTTATCCATGTGTAACATCATACGCCAGTTCTGGAAGGGTTTACCGCCTTCTTCTTCTCGTTTATACCAATGCCAACGTGTTTCCTGTTTACTGGCCAGGCACAGTAACACCCTCCGAGCTTCACCTTCTGGGGTGCTGCACATGCTTGGCCAATAGGCTTTGCCCTTTAAAGCTGAACCCTCCGCCCCCCCTTCAGTCGTGCACAGTTGTGCCGTCACCTTTCCTGGACTGGAATGGCTTGCTCACTGCACACTGTGAGCTTCTTACAATGTGCATTAGAAGCTGCAGCAAGTCAGATAGATAGAGCCCCGCCCCATTTCCTGGAGCAGGACCTCAATCATGTAGCCCTTTCCTTCCCTGCCTGTCCCTGGGCCACCATTGGATGTCATTCAATCATGGAGGCTCAGCATCACACGTGAGCATTGCCTATGCAAATACAGCCTGCCTAGGAAATCCCACTCCTCAAGACTGTGATGGGAGGACCTCTGATGTGATGGGGGGACCTCTGATGCAGGGCCGTCTTTAAGGCGTGGCAAAAGGGGCAGCTGCCCTGGGCCCCATCATTGTTGTGGGGCCTAAAGCAGCTGCCTCATACTTGCCAGCTTTCCCAGTTTAAATTCCCTTGTCCGTTGAAGTTTTAGTCCCGTGCTGTGTCCTGATATCTCAGTGTGAAGCTCTGTTTCTAATGCTGCCCAGCTCTGCCCTATTGTCATGTACAGATGACTCACCTGCAGACCCTGTGTTTACATGTAAATAACCTGCATTATTATGTAAATAGCCATGGACCAGTGGCATTGATATGTAAATAGAGGTGGCATTCATATGTATATCATCCCCCCCGAGGTCAAATCCACCATCACTTCTGCTGAATGCTGCCCACTGGGGAGGTAAAGGGGCATGCTTGAAAGTCCTGCCTACAACTGTGGTCATTAAGCCTAACATCAGCCGGTTCTGCAAAGTTAACCAAATTGGAGGTGGAACCCTTTTTCAAACTTACATGGTGCCGCGACACTGTGAATTTTGGTGCATGTGAATACGCACATCTCAGCAGATGCGTGAGGGTGTCATTAACAATTAATGGCACTGCTGTGTATCTGCTAAAGGGCAGCACATTTCTGTGGTTTCCGGAAAGCGATTCTGCATGCGTTCCCGACGCAAAGAAATGTGAACGCAGTCTAAATGTCTTAGTTGCATTGGTGGTCAGTGTAAATCTTCTCATTACATTAGGGCTTGGTGTACAATCCTTTTATTTACACTAGTGGCCAGTGTGAAGGTCCCCCTTACATTGATTGTCAGTGTACACTCTTCAGTACATTGGTGATCAGTGTACATTTCCATTTACATTGGTGGTAAGTGCAGAATTGCCCTTACACTGGTGGTCAGTGTAAATCCCCCTTTACATTGGTGATTGGTGTAGAAGTGTCACCTTACATCGGTGGTCAGTACAAATCTCCTCGACAATGGCTATCAGTTTTAATTCCACCTTACATTGAGGTCATTGTATACCCCCCCTTACCTTGGTGGTTGGTGTAAATACTCCTATTAAAAATCCCTCTTTATATTGCTGGGTGGCGTAAAATCCACCGTTACATGGTGGCCAGTGCAAATTCCCCCTCACATTGGGGGTCAGTGTAAATCCCCTCCCTCCCTCACATTGGGGGTCAGTGTAGAATCCCCCACTATATACTTGCCAAAGATTTTTCAGCTCTTCTCTACATGATTCAGAATTTGCCACAGTGTACTGCCTTCTAACTAATTCCATCCCCCCCACCACCACTGCCGCCAATCCCATCAACCCCCCAGCATTGCCACTGATCATACACACCCCTTCCCCAGCATTGCCACTGATTTCAGGAGTCCTCGGATCCCTAGGAGTTTTCTGTCTACTGATGGGTCCCCTCCCAAGTACGTGGTGTGCAGGCAGTGAGGAGATGATGTGCTGTAACCTTTAGCAACCAATCGGTGAGCAGTAATGATGTGCACTAACCTCTTGCAACCAATCGTTGAGCGGTAAGGATGTGCAGTAACCTCTAGAAACCAATCGACGAGCAGAAGTAATGTGCTGTAACCGCTAGCAAATAATCAGTGAGCCATATTGTGTGCTGTAACCTCTAGCAGCCAGTCAGTGAGCGATAATACACTTGTAGCAAGGTCTCGGACCTCTAAAGGCCTGTTGGTGACCTTCAGAGTCAGGGATAGCTGACATCCGTCTTTGTAGAGTGGGTTACAAGGCATGGTGGGTGTGATGCAAGATGTAGTGATGGGCGCCAGACACTTTTTGAATGCAAAAGACATTTATTGTCTCTGAACAGAACTGTGGGAGAGCAGGTTAGGGCCAGGACACTCTTAAGTAGATGCAATAATTGGCAGACTCCGAGACTTCTATAGGTAGACAGCTATATAGTGGAAGGCCACCAGCCAAACACCACTTCTGTATATTTAGGACTGCTGTCTCCTATGACAACAATCTTGTAACAGTCACCAACGGTAGTTGTATCTAACTATTGGTAACACAATACTTCTCCTCCCATTCTACAGTCTCTCATTGTAGGTCTTCGCTCACCAAGCTCCCAATCTCTCATTAGACTCTCAGACCCAATGGCCACTGGATCCCCCTAAGCTCTTCCAATTCCATAACTCCTATCTTCCTCAAGCGTCACCCCCGGATCCCTGCTTGGTCCCTGGCTTGGCAATCACAGATACTCCTCAAGCTTCACCCCCACCCTCTAGGTCCCTGGCTTGGCACTCACTGATGCTCCTCAAGTGTCCCTGGCTTGGACTTGCTGAAGTTTTCCCAGCTCTTCACCCTCCCTGGCTGGTGAAAAGATTGCTCTGGTACTGGCTCCAGCTTACTTACAATGGTCTCTGGTAACAAGGTGGATGGTCCCTTAGTGGCGACAGCTTCCCCTCTACCTCCAACCACAACCGGTTCCCTGTCCGGCTGAACCTTTACTCTCAGTTGGACTCCAATCCTGCAGTCCCAACCCTGCACTGCTTCTCCTGCTTCTGGATAGGCCCTCAAACAGCCTAGCACATAGCTCCCAACTGTCCCTGATTTCGAGGGACTGTCCCAGATTTGGAGCAATGTCCCTCTGTCCCTCTTTCCTCCTCATTTGTCCCTCATTTTGGTCTGAACCATATAGTTGTATATAAAATGTATTTTTTATCTTTCCCAGTACTAAACCTTTCATCCAATTTCTGAAAATTGCTGCATTTGTACATTTTAAAAGCCAATATAAAGGAAAAGTAGTGTTAAAAAAGCACTTGTGGATTTAATTAACCTTTTTTGGGGGGGTTAATTCTCCTTTAAGGGGGTGTGGTAGGGGGTGTGTCCTATGCCTACATATGTTTTTTAGTATGAGTCCCTCGTTCCCATCTCAAAATGTTGGGAGGTATGCTAGCAGCCCGGGGCAGCATAACACACGTCCACCCAGACAGCCGTCCGGGTGGCACAGAACACCGATCACCTGATTCCACCCAAATAGGCTCTCCCAGGAGGCAAAGGGGCTTAAAGAAACCCTTGCCCATTGGCTCAGACACCCCATCCATTCATAGTCTGTCCTTGCTATGTCCTTGTCTATCTAATGTCACCAGCTGTAATGCCACCTAGTGACAGAAGAGAGAAGTGCAGCAATTCCAGAATTAGGGGGGAATCAGTGGATCTCCTAACAATTAGCCAGGACAATTACTACCTGGCAAAACTAAAT
This sequence comes from Lithobates clamitans, assembly GCA_037952925.1. NCBI lineage: Eukaryota > Metazoa > Chordata > Amphibia > Anura > Ranidae > Lithobates > Lithobates clamitans. Next base: position 128,192 of record JBBGZY010002803.1, on the reverse strand, counting down.
TGGTTTAGCAACCCGGCATAAACACCAGGGTGCTACACACTGTAACCTCTGGCAACCAATCACAATCACTGCCTGATCTGATGGGAGGCCCAAGAAAGTATTTGCCTAGGGTCCAATCAATATTAAAGACGGCCCTGCTCTGATGTGATGGGCGGGGACTCTGATGTGATGGGTGTGACTTCTGATGTGATGGGTGTGACCTCTGATGTGATGGGTGTGACCTCTGATGTGATGGGGGGGACCTCTGATGTGATGGGGGGACCTCTGATGTAAAGGTGGTTACTCTGATGTAATGGTGTCACTTCTGATGTGATGAGGGAGACCTCTGATGTGATGGGAGGACCTCTGATGTGATGGGGGGGGGCCTCTGATGTGATGGGGGGGACCTCTGATGTGATGAGAGGGGACCTCTGATGTGATGGGGGGGACCTCTGATGTGATGGGGGGACTTCTGATGTCATGGGGGGGACCTTTGATGTGATGAGAGGGGACCTCTGATGTAAAGGTGGATACTCTGATGTAATGGTGTCACTTCTGATGTGATGGGGGGACCTCTGATGTAAAGGGGGTTCCTCTGATGTGAACGGGGGTCCTCTGATGTGATGGGCGTGACTTCTGATGTGAAGGGCGTGACTTCTGATGTGATGGGTGGGACTTCTGATTTGATGGGGGACCTCTGATGTGATGGGGGGGACCTCTGATGTGATGGGGGACCTCTGATGTGATAGGTGGGACTTCTGATTTGATGGGGGACCTCTGATGTGATGGGGGGGACCTCTGATGTGATGGGGGACCTCTGATGTGATTGGTGGGACTTCTGATGTGATGGGCAGGACTTCTGATGTGTGGAGAGCAGAGCACCTGAGAGATGAGCTCATCACTGTGCTGCTTCTCATTTCACTGTCCAGTCACAGACTGGGGGGTGGGTCCAGGATGACATGGGCTCAGAGAAGTGAGTTGAATGATGCTGACTATCAGACTGAGGACATCGAGTGGCAGAGAAAAAGTACTACATGGAGACTATTGCAGCAAATGCCAATGTTGTTTTTTTATCTTTCAATGGACTATTCGTTTTTTTTCTGTTTTTTTTCTGGTTAATTTTGGATGGAGCTCTGCTTTAAAAAGTATAAACAAGGAAGATTTTCATGTATTCCAGAAATGTTATTTTTTCCTTTAAACCTAAGCTGAGAAGCTGCAGTACACCTTCTGGGCACTGGATGATGCTGGTGAGCCCGGGGTCCCCGGTGATGTATAGCCGTCCTCCGGCGGATGGGATTTTAGTGCTTTGGTGTGTTTGTTTGCATGTTTATAGTAACGTTATACCCACACATTGGCTGAGCGGTGTGTCTATACATACGGTCGATGGGCGCTCGGCGGCGGCTCTGTAATGCGCCGGCTCGGATTACTTCTCATCATCTCCCCAGCTCTCCGCTCTGACCTTTTGTTCTCCATTCTGCGGCTGTTGAAATTCGCTTTCTTTGTGCGCATCACTCTCGTTGCGTTTGAAATTCTTTCTTTCCTGTTGCGGCTCCTTTCATATTTCAGGCTTCATGTATTAATCATGAGTGTTGGTGAAGGCAGGGAATGCCGCCACTCCTAAATCAGTTAGTAAACTCGGTCGGAGCTCCCGCGGCCCGCCATGCGAAACGTGCATTGGGGGAAAAAAATAGGTTCAAAAAGAGGAACTGAGTGCTACACAGTCCAGGTCTGGGTACCAGATCCCAAAACGGATGCGGGGGAGCTGCAGAGAGCAAGTAAACTTGGTGCAAGGTCATTGCAAAAGGCAAGGGGCGTTGTATATCAATTTTCCTCAAGCAGGGTGCCCTTTAGGTTCCCCAGGGGGTGCCACAGGCACGAGAACCAATTTGCCCTGGATCAGGGATAGATGAGAGGACTCTGTGATCTCAGGGGGACTCTGTGGTGATAAGGGACTCTGATGTGAAGAAGAGACTCTGGTGGGATGGGGGGGCTGTCTTGGGGAGGCCTATGACTCTGATAGGGGACTCTGTGGTGATGAGGAACTCTCTGATGTACAGGAGGACCTGTGATGTGAAGGGAGCTTCTGGAATTCTTGATAGAATGGGGCTTCTGATGTGATGGGGTGCTTCTAATGTGATGGTGAACGGGGGAGGGGAGGATTCTGATGTGATGGAGGACCTCTGATGTGATGGAGGACCTCTGATGTGATGGAGGACCTCTGATGTGATGGAGGACCTCTGATGTGATGGAGGACCTCTGATGTGATGGAAGGACCTTTGATGTGATGGGGGGACCTCTGATGTGATGGAGGGGGGGGTTCTGATGTGATGGAGGACCTCTGATGTGATGGAAGGACCTTTGATGTGATGGGGGGACCTCTGATGTGATGGAGGGGGGGGTTCTGATGTGATGGAGGACCTCTGATGTGATAGAAGAACCTTTGATGTGATGGAGGACCTCTAATGTAATGGAGGAACCTCTGATGTGATGGGGGGACCTCCGATGTGATGAGGAGACCTCTGATGTGATGGAGAGACCTCTGATGTGATGGAGAGACCTCTGATGTGATGGAGGACCTCTGATGTGATGGAGAGACCTCTGATGTGATGGAGAGACCTCTGATGTGATTGGAAGACTTCTGATGTGATGGGGGGACCTCTGATGTGATGTGAAGACTTCTGATGTGATGGGGAGACCTCTGATGTGATGGGGGGACCTCTGATGTGATGGGGGGACTTCTGATGTGATGGGGAGACCTCTGATGTGATGGAAGAACCTCTGATGTGATGGGGGGGACCTCTGGTGTGATGGGGGGGACCTCTAATGTGATGGTGGGACCTCTGATGTGATGGTGGGACCTCTGATGTGATGGGGAGACCTCTGATGTGATGGGGGGACCTCTGATAAGATTTTGGGGGGATGTGATGGGAAGACTTCTGATGTGATAGGAGACTCTGATAAGATTGGGGGGGGGGATGCCATTAAAGTTCATGTGCGTGTAAAGGCAGGTGTCCCAATACTTTTGATACTATAGTGTATCTATCTATCTGGGCTCTTCAAAAAGTTTCTGCACTCTTTAAATATTTAAAGAGTTTAAAAAAATTGCGGAAACTTTTTGAAGGACCCTTTTATTTATTTATATATATATTTATAAATTTATATATACTTATACTTATGTTTGTCATTTGGTTGAACTCTATGGACATGTGAATGGGCTGATGTTGGAATCCTATGAATGTCACAGCTGATTGGCCGCTAATACTAAATACACAACTTCTCTTTCCTGCAGACGATGTGCCTCCATACTTCAAGACGGAGCCGGTGCGGAGTCAGGTCCACCTGGAGGGCAACCGTTTGGTTCTCACTTGCATGGCGGAGGGGAGCTGGCCTCTCGAATTTAAATGGCTGCACGACCACAAGGAGCTGACCAAATTCTCCCTGGAGTACAGGTCTGTCATCCATCTTAATACTAATAATGATATTTTAGTGCTAATAGTTTAATACTTTGCTTTTTAAAGCAACAATGAAAATCCGGATTACCAGTCACTGTAACCTGCGCTCGCTCTATGGTTAGTCTTTGATGTCATTGGATGAAGCGGCGAGAAGTCGCTCTATCATCGCGCAATGTCATGTCGGCAGTGTAGGCGGAGTTCTAGAATCGCTCCTCTTAGCGTGTTTTGTGTTGCAACCTTCCCATGTATAGATCGCTCTCTGAATGATCGCTCTCTGATCGCTCTCTTGCAAACACTGTAGACATCGACGGCAGGAAAACTGTAGCGAAAAAACAAAAAAAGCAAAAGATTTGGACTTTCCTACAAAGTTGCTTTTGGGACTCGGCTGTTATCGATACAAAAGTAACAAAATCCGGTGTGAACAAAATATATTTGCATTTGGTGACTAAGGGGCGGCACAGCGGATCTCCCATATCTGTATACATATGTCCAAGGTCAATACGGAAATGTAGAAAATTCGTTGTCAAGAAACGGGAGTAACCAAGGGAGGACAAAAGAAGCAATTATCCAGGATGTAAAGAAGAAACGCGTCAGTGATCACATTGAGGTAGCAAAAAAAAAGAGAATTTTTTATTTATTTATATTTATTTAGCTATTATTTATCAAAAAAGGGTAGTTCCACTGTCATGGGGAAAAAATGGTACATATACAATCACTACATAAGTCATATTGTAATTTGAATATTATTAAAATCTTTCCTTTTCAATCTGCAGTCGCTGTAATTTTCTGTAAAATTTAATATGGCCACCTGGAGGTGCTCTGTACACAGATAGTATACAGAAGCCCCCCCCCCCCCCCCCCCCATATGCAATATGACCACCTGGAGGCGCTCTGTACACAGATGGTATACAGAACCCCCCCTAGAAATGACATTTCCTGCTTGTGTGATTGGCTCGCTGATTCCCCAGAAGTCTGCACTAAGATACAAGTCAGATTTTGGGCATCCCCTGCAACAATAATGTCAGTTTTGGTGAAACACTCCCAAAGGGACATCACATCTAAAGGAATGCAGACCCAGCCGCTTTCCTCATTAGAGCCCTGCAGGTACAGCAGCTGATTGAGAATGATAAAGTCACTCCCATTCACATTCCCAGTCACATTCAAACAAACAGCTATTTTCTTCAGAATAATAAAAGGTAAGAATCTTCTATAAAGTTTGTTACAATCCCTGCAATGTACAGAAATCATCCAGAGGGGGAGGTTTTTTTTTCTTCAACAAATGTAGAGTTACTCTTTATGAAGTCTTTTGGGGGTGGGCAAGGAACTAATAAATACATTATGTGTTAGGGAACATCCCCCTCCCCCCACCCAAAAGAAATTATTAATCTGTATGCTTACCCCCTAAGCATAATTTCACCTCCTCCCAGGACAAATGTACCCCCCTGCTGAAATCTCCCTGCCCACCACAAATCTTTGCCCCCCCCCCCAACTCAAATCCTCTTTCCCCAAATCCCTGCCCAAATTTCCCCAAATTCTCCCTGCCCAGCACAAAGACCCCACCCCCCCAAAAAAAATCACTCCTCCTAGCACAAATCTCCCTTCCCCTTAAAAAGAAATCACTCCTAGCACAAATTCTCTACTCCTCAAATTGCCCCTCCGAGTACTCATCCTCTCCCCCCCTCCCAGCACAAATCCCCACACCCCCCTCCTAGCACAAATCTCCCCTCCCTCAAAAAAATTACTCCTTCTAGCACAAATCCTGTAATCCCCCCCCCAAGTACACATCCCCCCCAACTCCAAATCCACCTTCCCAGCACAAATCCCATTATCCCCCTCCTAGCACAAATCTCCCCTCCCCCACAAATAATTACTCCTCCTAGCACAAATCCTCTACTCCTCAAATCCCCCCCCCAACTCCAAATCCACCCTCCCAGAAAAAATCCCATTATCCCCTCCTAGCACAAATCTTCCATCCCCTTATAAAAAAATCACTCCTAGCACAAATTCCTTACTCCTCAAATTTCTCCTCTGAGTACACCCCCTCCCCCTCCTCTGGCACAATTACCCCCAACAAGAAAAAATTACTTCTAGCACAAACCCTATACTCCTCAAATTTCTCCTCCAAGCACATATCCTCTCCCCCCCCCCTCCAAATATCCTCCGGTCATCACTACTAGTACAAACCCCCTCCCCACCTCTTCTAGCACAAATCCTCTTCCCCCCTCCCAACACAAATCCCCCCCAAATCACCTTACCTAGCACAGCCCCCCTCCCCTCAAATTTCACCTCCTGGAACAGTCCTTATCCCCTGTTTCCCTGCAAATTCCCCCACCCAACACAAATCCTCTCCCCCCAATATCATCATGGTGCCCCTGCACCTCACATTATATCACAGTGCCCCGCCTACCCACCCCTTGTCCCCTTGTCCCGGCCCTGATTGCCAATGTGGAAGACAGGTGAGTATTTTTTTTTTGTGGGGGGGGGGTTTGCACATCAACCAATAAAAAAACAAGTCTAAAAAATAAATGGAAGAGCGTGCAGAAGGCGGTAGGAATGGTGGGTGTTATTTTATTGAGGACCCGCATTCTAATGGCTTTTATCACATTGATGCATCTGCATTCTACTTTCAGTGAAAACGGTTTGTCGTTGAAGTAAATTCTGCACTTACTGCAGTGCATTTCAAGAATATCACACAAAAAAATATATAAAAACGCAGAAAACACGGATTGTTTTAGTCCTCTGTGACCCCACTTCAGATTCTCGGCTTTAATGCATCTTTTAGACAATTCTTAGATTTCCTTTTTATTGGTCCTTCTGGAACCCCCCCCCCCCCCAAAAAAAAACAAAACAAAAAAAAAAACATAAGAAGTAAATTTGCATTCAGGGGCATAAAAAGAGGAATAAAAAAAAAAAAACTGGGAATGGAATCTGTGAAAGCACAAAAGGGATAAAGATATACCGCTGTCGTTTGTGAGGACAAACCGCCATAAAAGGAGACGCACCGAGCGCTCTTCGCTCTCCTTCCTGCTTTTAGTGAAAAAAAAAAAAAGATCAAAAATGTATCAAAAACAGCAGAAAGCGATGGCGGTGCGCGACGTCCCTGCCAGCAGATTAAAATGGATGGCCAAGGTCATGTTCAAGTTCAGCAATCTTCATGAAAGCACTTAGCTTGTGGCCTCCTCTTTAGCCTTTAATAATCATATTAGGCGTGTTTCGCCGCCCATAGCGCCAACTGTTATCCGCCTCAATTTACTAAAATGTAGCGATTGTTATTTTCGCCAACGAAGGCCGAGGTGATGTGAAATATTCCATCCGGCTGAAGATTATCTGAGTTCCAACAATGTTTCGGGACAAAGGCGAAACGCATCTTAAGGCTGTATTAAACCCAAAAAGCAAACATTTCTTACATTGCAGCTTACCAGTTCTTAGATGTGATGGCTGCATTCGTTTTGTTTTTTAGGCTTTCTTTCTTTTGTTTTCTTCTGGTGTCCTGGCCAGTAAGTCTGTGTTTTTCCCCCAAAAGAACAAGCCGGTGTGCATATGTAGAGGTTAGAGGGAGGAGAAAAAAACATGTCATTTTTTATTGTCTTTGTTTTAAATAAATATTTTTTATTTACAGTATACATATTATATATTTTTAAGTGTATGTATGTGATACCATATATAAATCTAAAATAAAAAAAACTAACTCTAAATGTTTTTTTATATATACATTTAAAATACAAAATATATGTAAAATATAACACATGCAAAAGCAATAAAAAAAAATCTAATCATATATATATATGCACAGTAAAAAATATATGATATGTATACTGTATATACTACTGCATAATAAATATATATATCTCTATCTCTGCAGTAGTATATACAGTGGGGACGGAAAGCATTCAGACCCCCTTACGTTTTTCACTCTTTGTTATATTGCAGCCATTTGCTAAAATCATTTAAGTTCATTTTTTTTCCTCATTAATGTACACACAGCACCCCATATTGTACACACAGCACCCCATATTGTACACACAGCACCCCATATTGTACACACAGCACCCCATATTGTACACACAGCACCCCATATTGTACACACAGCACCCCATATTGACAGAAAAACACAGAATTGTTGACATTTTTGCAAATTTATTAAAAAATACTAAGTAATCAGACCCTTTGCTCAGTGTTTAGTAGAAGCTCCCTTTTGATCTAATACAGCCATGAGGCTTTTTTTGGGAAAGATGCAACAAGTTTTTCACACCTGGATTTGGGGATCCTCTGCCATTCCTCCTTGCAGATCCTCTCCAGTTCTGTCAGGTTGGATGGTAAACGTTGGCGGACGGCCATTTTTAGGTCTCTCCAGAGATGCTCAATTGGGTTTAAGTCAGTTCTCTGGCTGGGCCATTCAAAGAACAGTCACCGAGTTGTTGTGAAGCCACTCTTTCGTTATTTTAGCTGTGTGCTTAGGGTCATTGTCTTGTTGGAAGGTAAACCTTCGGCCCAGTCTGAGGTCCTGAGCACTCTTGGGAAGGTTTTCGTCCAGGGTATCCCTGTACTTGGCCACATTCATCTTTCCCTCAATTGCAACCAGTCGTCCTGTCCTTGCAGCTGAAAAAAAACCCCACAGCATGATGCTGCCACCACCATGCTTCACTGTTGGGACTGTATTGGACAGGTGATGAGCAGTGCCTGGTTTTCTCCAAACATACCGCTTATAATTGAGGCCAAAAAGTTCTATCTTGGTCTCATCAGACCAGAGAATCTTATTTCTCACCATCTTGGAGTCCTTCAGTTTTTTTTTAGCAAACTCCATGCGGGCTTTCATGTGTCTTGCACTGAGGAGAGGCTTCCGTCGGGCCACTCTGCCATAAAGCCCCGACTGGTGGAGGGCTGCAGTGATGGTTGACTTTCTACAACTTTCTCCCATCTCCCGACTGAATCTCTGGAGCTCAGCCACAGTGATCTTTGGGTTCTTCTTTACCTCTCTCACCAAGGCTCTTCTCCCCCGATAGCTCAGTTTGGCCGGACGGCCAGCTCTAGGAAGGGTTCTGGTCGCCCCAAACGTCTTCCATTTAAGGATTATGGAGGCCACTGTGCTCTTAGGAACCTTAAGTGCAGCAGACATTTTTTTTGTAACCTTGGCCAGATCTGTGCCTTGCCACAATTCTGTCTCTGAGCTCTTCAGGAAGTTCTTTTGACCTCATGATTCTCATTTGCTCTGACATGCACTGTGAGCTGTAAGGTCTTATATAGACAGGTGTGTGGCTTTCCTAATCAAGTCCAATCAGTATAATCAAACACAGCTGGACTCAAATGAAGGTGTAGAACCATCTCAAGGATGATCAGAAGAAATGGACAGCACCTGAGTTAAATATATGAGTGTCACAGCAAAGGGTCTGAATACTTAGGACCATGTGATATTTCAGTTTTTCTTTTTTAATAAATCTGCAAAAACGTCAACAATTCTGTGTTTTTCTGTCAATATGGGGTGCTGTGTGTACAATATGGGGTGCTGTGTGTACAATATGGGGTGCTGTGTGTACATTAATGAGGAAAAAAAATGAACTTAAATGATTTTAGCAAATGGCTGAAATATAACAAAGAGTGAAAAATTTAAGGGGGTCTGAATACTTTCTGTCCCCACTGTATATATAATATATGTATATACTACTGCAGATATATATATATATACAGTGTATACATAGCATATAAAAATATCAACACTAAAAAATATATGGTGTGTATATATATATATGTAAAATTTAGCGTTACAGTATACATTTTCTTTTTTTTCAATAAAACATATATAGAAAACGCCCCCCCCCCCCCCCCCCCATAGACTCCCATTTGGTTCTGTGGGCCTAGCTGTCAGTTTGCATGCGTCTGTGCAGGCGCTGTCAGCTGTCGGTGGCCTGTAAGTCTCCATGTATTACGCCGTGTTGTGCAGACATTATTACACCAGTAATTGACCTCATATTTGTGAGTCCTTTGTATTGGCGTTCTATAGGGGGGGGAATACTTCAGAAAAACCTCACATATGCTACAGCAAATTGCATGTATTAACGCTAACGTCTGTCACCTTTGTCTCGGCACACATCACTCGGCGTGACAAGCTGAATTATATCGACTTTGCCTGGAATGTAAACTGCGTTCCACTTTTTTTTTCTCGCCTGACGTTCACAGTACTTAGTCAGGGTTTGTTCTCGGGGTGGATCAGACTGCGGTACGCTGGATTTGGATGATGGAAGGGTTAGATGCATACGATCCATTCTGCAGACGGTTATCTTCACAGCAGGAGTCACCTTGTACAGAAGGAATACAGAGACAGCAGGGCTGGGAGAGTGCGGAGGGCAGCGGGGTTCCCCTTTAGTGTTGCAATGCATCATTTCTGCAATGTGGTGCGCGGTTGTTTTGCGGACAGAACATTTTTAAACAGATAAAACACATATAGAGTAAAGGTCTTGGTTGCCAAAAGATTTGTATTTCTGTCCACCCAGTCCTGAGATTTACACAGCCCTGTTTTACAGCACAGCCAGCCCGGCAGGGGACCTGAGCTTTCTCTGCTGCAGTTTCACTTTCACTTGATTTTCCCGCCCTTTGCCACCCTGAAACTGCACAGTGAATGGAGAAGCAGCTATCTCTTATTAGCATGGTCCTTGCACCAGATTGGCTGAAATAAAAGAAGAATCTTTCTGATATGTACAGCGCTTTGCCATGCAGCCCTGTCTGGCAGGAAAGGGGCCCTTTTTTCTTTTTTTTTGCAGCATCATAGGCAGCTGGGTAGGATGTTGGGTTAAGAATAGGCTAGGGCAAAGGGTTAGCTGTGGTTAGGATTAGGCTAAGGCAGAGGGTTGGGCTGCAGGAATAAGAACACTAGTGTTAGGCTATGGGAAAGCACTAGGTTTGAGGGTTGAGATTGGGCTATGGGAAAGACTAGGGTGCAGGGTTAAGAGTACTGCACAGGTAGGACTAGGTGAAGGGTTAGGGTTGGAAAGGCCTAGAGTGCAAGGTGGGGATCGGCTATGAGAAAAGACTAGGATGTAGGGTTGATATTAGGTTACAGGAAAGGACTAGGGTGTAGGGTTCAGATGAATGTACAGGAAAGGACTAGGGTGTAGGGTTAGAAACGGGCTGCAGGAGAGGACTAGTTTCAGGTTTGAGATTAGGCTACAGGAAAGGACTAGGGTGTAGGGTTTGGATTGTGTTTATAGGAAAAAAAAACTAGGGTGTAGGTTTGGGATTTGGTTAAAGGAAAGAACTAGGGTGTAGGATTGGGGTTGGGTTATAGGAAAGGACTGGGGTGCAGGGTTAGGACTGGCCATGGGAAAAGACTAGGTGCAAGATTAAGACTGGGCTATGAGAAAGACTAGTGTGCTGGGCTAGTACTAGGCTACAGGTAAGGACTAGGTTGCTGTGTTAGGGTTGGGTCATGGGAAAGGCCTAGGGTGCAGGTTTAAGATTAGTGTACAGGAAAGGACTAGACTGCAGGTTTGGAATTGGACTGTGGGAAAGGTCTAGGGTGCAGGATTAAGATTAGTGTACAGGAAAAAATTAGGGTGCAGGATCCATGGGAGAGCACTGGGGTGCTGGGTTGCGTTTGGGCTATAAGAAAGGCCTAGGGTGCAGAGTTGGGGCTGGGCTGTTGTGGGAAAGGTCTAGGATGCAGGATTAAGATTACGGTACAGGAAAAGACTAAGGTGCAGGGTTAGGGTTGGGATTTGGCTACATGAGAGGACTAGTGTGCAGGGTTTGGGTTGGGCCATAGGAAAAAAATAGGGTGCAGGATTGGGATTGGGCTACAGGAAAGGACTAGAGTGCAGGGTTGGGATTGAGCCATGGGAAAGGACTAGGTTCAGGGTTGAGCTTAGGCTACAAGAAAAGATTAGGGTATGGGGTTGAGTTATAGGAAAGGACTGGGGTGTAGGGTTGGGATTGGGTTGCAGGAGAGGACTAGGGTGTAGGTTTAGGATTGGGTTATAGGAAAGGACTAGGTTGTGGGGTTGGGTTGCAGGAAAGGACTAGGGTGTAGGGTTGGGACTGGGTTACAGGAAAGGACTAGGGTGTAGGTTTAGGGTTGGGTTATTGGAAAGGACTAAGGTGTTGGGGGATGGGTTGCAGGAAAAGACTAGGGTGTAGGGTTGGGATTGGGTTACAAGAAAGGACTAAGGTGTAAGTTTAGGATTGGGTTATAGGAAAGGACTAGGTTGTGGGGTTGGGTTGCAGGAAAGGACTAGGGTGTAGGGTTGGGCCTGGGTTACAGGAAAGGACTAGGGTATAAATTTAGGGTTGGGTTATAGGAAAGGACTAGGGTGTGGGGATGGGTTGCAGGAAAAGACTAGGGTGTAGGGTTGGGATTGGGTTACAGGAAAGGACTAGGGTGTAGGTTTAGGATTGGGTTATATAGGGAAGGACTAAGTTGTGGGGTTGGGTTGCAGGAAAGGACTAGGGTGTAGAGTTGGGATTGGGTTACAGGAAAGGACTAGGGTGCAGGGTTGGGATTGGGTTACAGGAAAGGACTAGGGTGCAGGGTTGGGATTGGTTTTATAGGAAAGGTCTAGGGTGCAGGGTTGGGATTGGGTTATAGGAAAGGTCTAGGGTTCAGGGTTGGGATTGGGTTATAGGAAAGGACTAGGGTGCAGGGTTGGGATTGGGTTATAGGAAAGGTCTAGGGTGCAGGGTTGGGATTGGTTTATAGGAAAGGTCTAGGGTGCAGGGTTGGGATTGGGTTATAGGAAAGGTCTAGGGTTCAGGGTTGGGATTGGGTTATAGGAAAGGACTAGGGTGCAGGGTTGGGATTGGGTTATAGGAAAGGTATAGGGTGCAGGGTTGGGATTGGGTTATGGGAAAGGTCTAGGGTTCAGGATTGGCACTGGGTTATAAGAAAGGACTAGGGTTAAGATTAGGCTAGAGCAAAGATTTAGGCCACAATGTTAGAAGCAGGCAAGAGCCAACCGTAAAAAATTATACTGCTGATATTTTATAAATTTAGCAAGCAGAGTCCACAGCTGCAATGATGGTTGGAAAATATCAGCGAATATGGTTTTTCACAGAAATGTCTTTTAAAAAAAATGCCATCTCGCAGTGTGTGAAATCTGGGAAGGTAGACGGGCCAAACTCTCGGTATTGAATTGTTCTGGATCTGTGCACTGAGACGAGAGAGGAAATATTTTGCAGTTGACAAGAAACACAGCCCGAGACAAATGTCCTATTGATTTCAAAGCGACTCTTGTCTTTGATGAAAGCGAAATTAATTTTCCCCGCAAATCTTGCGTGTTTTCTGCGGATAGGCAGACCTCATGAAATCCGTGTCACCAGGAGTGGGTGCCATCACAAGCAGTCTTTTCATATTGAGGTTCTGCCACAGGGATAGACAAGCTATTGATAAAGTCAGCTTTATCTTCAGCTAAGAACAGCGGAATGTAATAATATTGTTTCCTTCTGCTGGGCTTCTCCGACGTCTGCTAAAAGCTTTGTGAATCTCTGAACCTAGTTCCAGCAAAATGCGTGTGAAAAAAAAAAAAGAAAGCTTTTAGCACGGGTTAAAGCTTACTAAAAGACAAGTTACAAGTTTAAATCAGTATTTTTTTGCTAGAAAATTACTTATAACGCCAAAGACATACTTTTTTTTTTTTTTTTTTAGCAGAGACCCTAGGGAATAAAATGGCAATCATTGCAATTTTTTATGTCACACGGTATTGCAAACGCAATTTTTTTTTGGAAATAATACACTTTAATGAATTAAAAAAAAATAATTGTACAATGTGAAAGATGATGTTACGCTGAGTAAAAAGATACCCAACATGTCACGTTTTAAAATTGCGCACGCCCATGGAATAGCGACAAACCACGATACTTAACCACTTGCCAACCAGGCCAATTCTGACATTTCTCTCCTACATGTAAAAATCATCATTTTTTTGCTAAAAAAATTACATAGAACCCCCAAACATATACAGTGGGGACGGAAAGTATTCAGACCCCCTTAAATGTTTTACTCTATGTTATATTGCAGCCATTTGCTAAAATCATTTAAGTTCATTTTTTTTCCTCATTAATGTACACACAGCACCCCATATTGTACACACAGCACCCCATATTGACAGAAAAACACAGAATTGTTGACATTTTTGCAGATTTATTAAAAAAGAAAAACTGAAATATCACATGGTCCTAAGTATTCAGACCCTTTGCTGTGACACTCATATATTTAACTCAGGTGCTGTCCATTTCTTCTGATCATCCTTGAGATGGTTCTACACCTTAATTTGAGTCCAGCTGTGTTTGATTTTACTGATTGGACTTGATTAGGAAAGCCACACACCTGTCTATATAAGACCTTACAGCTCACAGTGCATGTCAGAGCAAATGAGAATCATGAGGTCAAAGGTACTGCCTGAGGAGCTCAGAGACAAAATTGTGGCAAGGCACAGATCTGGTCAAGGTTACAAAAAAATTTCTGCTGCACTTAAGGTTCCTAAGAGAACAGTGGCCTCCATAATCCTTAAATGGAAGATGTTTGGGACGACCAGAACCCTTCCTAGAGCTGGCCGTCCGGCCAAACTGAGCTATCGGGGGAGAAGAGCCTTGGTATGGGAGGTAAAGTAGAACCCAAAGATCACTGTGGCTGAGCTCCAGAGATGCAGTCGGGAGATGGAAGAAAGTTGTAGAAGGTCAACCATCACTGCAGCCCTCCACCAGTCGGGGCTTTATGGCAGAGTGGCCCGACGGAAGCCTCTCCTCAGTGCAAGACACATGAAAGCCCGCATGGAGTTTGCTAAAAAACACCTGAAGGACTCCAAGATGGTGAGAAATAAGATTCTCTGGTCTGATGAGACCAAGATAGAACTTTTTGGCCTTAATTCTAAGCGGTATGTGTGGAGAAAACCTGGCACTGCTCATCACCTGTCCAATACAGTCCCAACAGTGAAGCATGGTGGTGGCAGCATCATGCTGTGGGGGTGTTTTTCAGCTGCAGGGACAGGACGACTGGTTGCAATCGAGGGAAAGATGAATGCAGCCAAGTACAGGGATATCCTGGATGAAAACCTTCTCCAGAGTGCTCAGGACCTCAGACTGGGCCAAAGGTTTACCTACCAACAAGACAATGACCCTAAGCACACAGCTAGAATAATGAAGGAGTGGCTTCACAACAACTCCGTGACTGTTCTTGAATGGCCCAGCCAGAGCCCTGACTTAAACCCAACTGAGCATCTCTGGAGAGACCTAAAAATGGCCGTCCACCAACGTTTACCATCCAACCTGACAGAACTGGAGAGGATCTGCAAGGAGGAATGGCAGAGGATCCCCAAATCCAGGTGTGAAAAACTTGTTGCATCTTTCCCAAAAAGACTCATGGCTGTATTAGATCAAAGGGGGCTTCTACTAAATACTGAGCAAAGGGTCTGAATACTTAGGACCATGTGATATTTCAGTTTTTCTTTTTTAATAAATCTGCAAAAATGTCAACAATTCTGTGTTTTTCTGTCAATATGGGGTGCTGTGTGTACAATATGGGGTGCTGTGTGTACAATATGGGGTGCTGTGTGTACATTAATGAGGGAAAAAAATGAACTTAAATGATTTTAGCAAATGGCTGCAATATAACAAAGAGTAAAAAATATAAGGGGGTCTGAATACTTTCCGTCCCCAATATATATATATATATATATATATATATATATATATATATATATACAAAATTTATTTTTCTTCTTCCAGCCTGAATCAGAAGTGACATCATGAAGTCGCTCTGGTCCTCCAAGGCCATCTGCACAGTCGGATTGTTTCTCAGACGAACCAACGGAAACGGTGAGCCCGAGAAACACCGGCGAGCGGCAGGAGGGGACGTCGGACCGGTTTCATGAGAAAGCCAGCCACCTGCAGAAAGAAAACGATACTGGGGTTATGGTTGATATCTTCAGCCATAATCCATGTAAACTGGTATACAGCAACGTATATTTACGCATTGTGGTCGGCAAGTTGTTAAATGAACCACACAAAGATATTTTGTCTATAGCTGCATTGCCCAGTGCTGGCAGAGCTGAGTAGTAGCCACACCCCATAGCACAGATGTCCTCACTTGTATTGCGGAGGAAGAGAAGGGGCGTGCCTATTGGACTGGACAGTCATTTTGGACACTCGATAGGTGGAGGTAAGTCTGTATACACAGAGGTAGTTAGCACAAAAGCCTTTTGGACTTTTTATTTTGGTGACTTCAGTTGAGCACGTTATACATCAGAGCATCTCCAGATCACAACCAAAGGGGTTGAGTGTAACTTTCAGCTTTGCAGCTCCCTCCCCCGCATCCATAAGTCGGATCTTTTCAGACAACATCTTTTAAAAAGAACCGCACAAAGCATATTTCGCCTACAGCCGAGCGGCGGTGTTTGAGCGGCGCGCACCGCTGGCACCCACCAAAGCCCGGGAAATGAGCCCGGCGCTCTTTGGTGTCAGACAAGTGACAGGAACAGGCTCTTTCCTCTCTCCTTTGTGCGTCCCGGAAAGTCGCTTTGCTCGGCTTCGCAACAGAACACCATGAAAAAAAAAAAAAAAGATGTTGAACTGTCAGCAGATTTCCTTCAACGTGTGCTTAGCAGGTTTCCTTGGCTAGGAGGAGGTTTGACACTTATAAGAATAAAACATGCTGAACATTTAATGTATTACTAAATCGTGCGACGCGCAAAACTTCCTTTTTCGCTTTTTTCCTGGGACGTGAATTTTTAAAAGGGCTCAAAATAAGAAATAAAAAAAATAGTCCTCAACGGTCACAGTAGCCGCGTCTACCTGTAGAAGTTAAAGCGACTCTAATTTGGAGGTCCTAACTCTGACTCCTGATACATACCTGACCTCTTAGCTACCATAGCTAGGAGCTTGGCCCGGACCTCCATCCCGCATTCACCGGTAAGCTGTTTATCTTGGCGTTGGAGCGTCGGAGGTAAGTGTGGGGCGGGGTCTTGCTTTGCACCATGAAAGACGGATGAAATTTCTGTATTCGGGGTAATCAGTGGAAAACCTGAACTGGATTGCTGGCATCAAGAGGTCTGCCTTTGGGTAAACCACAGCAACTTTTATTTGACCACAGGCACGCTATAAAAGTAAAATTTCAATAAAAAAGCAAGAAATTAACAAATTGACATGGGTAATGTGATCAGTGCCTGGGCCCAGGCATTGGTTATTCCATGACTGTGAACCTTCCTATCAGCTGGGATTGTGTGATCAGTGCCTGGGCCCCATCATTGGCTGTGCCTTACATGTGACTCTTCCCATCAGTGGAAATCATGTGATCAGTGCCTAAGGCCAGACATTGGCTGTGCCGTAACAGGGAACCTTCCCATCGGCAGAGACCATGTGATTAGTGCCCGAGCCCAATCATTGGCTGTGCCTTATCAGTGATCTTTCCCATCTGCAGAGACCATGTGACCAGGGCCCGGGCCCAGTCATTGGCTGTGCCTTATCAGTGATTCTTCCCATCAGTAGGGATCATATGATCAGTGCCTGACCTTAGTTATTGGCTATGCCATAACAGTGATCCTTCTGATCGGCAGAGACCAACTGGTCAGTGCCTGAGCCCAGTCATTGTCTTTGCCTTATCAGTGATCCTTCCCATCTGCAGATACTGTGTGATCAGTGCTTGAACTCTATCAGTGATCCTTCCTTATCGGCAGAGACCATGTGATCAGTGCCTGAGCCCAATCATTGGCTGTGCCATATTAGTGATGTGATCCTTCCCATTGGCAGAAGCCATGCGATCAGTGCCTAGGTTCAGTAATTGGTTGTGCCATAACAGTGATCCTTCTCATTGGCAAAGACAACATGATCCATGCACGAACCCCATCGGTGATCCTTCCCATCAGTGGAGACCATGTGATTGGTGCCTGAGCCCCGTCATTGGCTGTGCCTTACATGTGACTCTTCCCATCAGTGGAGATCATGCGATCAGTGCCTAAGGCCAGACATTGGCTGTGCCGTAACAGGGAACCTTCCTATCGGCAGAGACCATGTGATCAGTGCCCAAACCCAATCATTGGCTGTGCCTTATCAGTGATCCTTCCTTATCGGCAGAGACCATGTGATCAGTGCCTGAGCCCAATCATTGGCTGTGCCATATTAGTGATGTGATCCTTCCCATTGGCAGAAGCCATGCGATCAGTGCCTAGGTTCAGTAATTGGTTGTGCCATAACAGTGATCCTTCTCATTGGCAAAGACAACATGATCCATGCACGAACCCCATCGGTGATCCTTCCCATCTGCAGAGACCATGTGATCAGTGCCTGGGCCCAGTCATTGGCTGTGCCTCACATGTGACTCATCAGTGGTGATCATGTGATCAGTTCCTAGGACCAGACATTGGCTGTGCCGTAACGGGGAACCTTCCCATCTGCAGAGACCATGTGATCAGTGCCTGACCTCAGTTATTGGCTGTGCCTTATCAGTGATCCTTCCCATCAGTAGAGATCATATGATCAGTGCCTGACCTCAGTCCTTGGCTGTGCCTTATCAGTGATCCTTCCCATCTGCAGATACTGTGTGATCAGTGCTTGAACTCTATCAGTGATCCTTTCTTATCGGCAGAGACCATATGATCAGTGCCTGAGCCCAATCATTGGCTGTGCCATATCAGTGATGTGATCCTTCCCATTGGCAGAAGCCATGTGATCAGTGCCTAGGTTCAGTAATTAGTTGTGCCATAACAGTGATCCTTCTCATTGGCAAAGACAACATGATCCATTCCCGAACCCCATCGGTGATCCTTCCCATCAGTGGAGACCATGTGATCAGTGCCTGAGCCCAGTCATTGGCTGTGCCTTATCAGTGACCCTTCCAATTAGCTGAGACCATGTGATCCGTGCCTGAACCAGTAGCGGCCCGTCCATTAGGGGTGCACAGGCGCCAGCCCCCACTGGCCTTCTTAACCCTATCAACAATCTTTCCCATCAGCAGTGATCATCATGCAACCAATGGTGTGATTTTGGTCATGTGACTAGCTGATGGAAGGAGAGCGGTTTCCCGGTTTCTCCAAAATTGGTACCTTTTCACTTCAGATGATTATTTTTGATGTTGATAGATTGTTAAACTTTATGTGGGGTCCCAGCCTTTCAGATGGTGTGGAAGATGGTTAAAGCTGCTGTCAGGTTTTTTTATTTCCCTCTGTGTCCCCAATGATAAATTCAGACTCGCTCCCTGTCGTGTCACTGGGACAGGAAATGAAGAAAAATCCTAACGGTTGCCTAATCCATCCATAACGAAACTGGCCTGGGTTTCCAATTGAATTTTTTTTTTTTCGGGGGATTCTCATCAGGACAAGGTTCACGTTCCTAACATCTCCTCTGAAAAAGGGGAAGTTGGCTTTCAGCACCCGGCGATAAAGAAGGAAAACACGTTTTAAACAACTTATCAAAGCCTTAGACTCCTTATAAGGATTTAATCAGCCGTGAAGTGTAAAAGATTTCACATTTTCTCCCCCTTCTCACCCAGCTAATGATAGCAACATAATTCCTCGGTATGAGGGGACTTCCAGAGAGTGCAACGTCGGCACATTTCCCCGGGAAGGGAGGTTTGTATCCAGTTTTATCACTCCCGATGATTGTATCTCGCTGCCTGTAGAACATAAAAAAAAAAATAGAAAGAAATTTAACTTTCCAAATGCATGTTTTTTTTTTTTCGAGAAGGTGTCAGTCACTGGCGGTTAACTCCGAGAGCGCCGGATTGCTGCGGTTTGAGGCGCAGTGCGTCGGAGGCCCGTTCGGTGCCCGGGGGGGGTTAACGGCGCCGAGGAGCTGCGGAGAGTAGATTTGTCAGCTGTATGGGGCAATTACAGAGGAAGAGAATGCGCAGGTGATTAGCACACATCAAACGGCGGGATTAATGGCTTGGCTGCCGCCGCAAAGAGCGAGAAATCCTTTTGTTACCTAGATAAGAACATTAAAAGAAAAAAAGCAGAGAGTGACAAAGCGTCTGAGATGTGCTGAAGACGCCACACGCGTGTGCGTGTCAGAGCGGTGTGCAAAGACGGCGAAAAATAATAATAATATCCCATTTATGTAAACACTGTACACAGTATACGCACCTTCATAGGGAAAGCGGAGAGGAAAACAAAAACTGCAGGGACACAATGCAGTGATCGTTTACATCTGGGGCCCCCATAAGAGAACCCCTATATGTCAGGTGGCCTTATTTCAGTACATCCCTGTACATCAGGTGCCCCCATCACAGTACCTCTATATATTCCTATCACAGTGCCAGTGTACACCAGGTACCCCCATCAAACTGCTTCCTTTCATTAGGTCCTCAATCAAAGTTCCCCCGTACATTAGGTGCACTCATTGAAGTACTTCCTCCTTGCATACGGTGCCCCCAGCAGAGTGCCCTTTACATCAGGTGCCCCCATCAGAGTGCCCTTTACATCAGGTGCTCCCATCAGAGTGTCCTTTACATCAGGTGCCCCCATCAGAGTGCCCTTTACATCAGGTTCCCCCATCAGAGTGCCCTTTACATCGGGTGACCCCATCAGAGTGCCCTTTACATCAGGTGCCCCCATCAGCGTGCTCTTTACATCAGGTTCCCCCATCAGACTGCCCTTTACATCGGGTGCCCCCATCAGAGTGCCCTTTACATCGGGTGCCCACATCAGAGTGCCCTTTACATCAGGTGCCCCAATTAGAGTGCCCTTTACATCAGGTGCCCCCATCAGAGTGTCCTTTACATCAGGTGCCCCCATCAGACTGCCCTTTACATCGGGTGCCCCCATCAGAGTGCCCTTTACATCGGGTGCCCCCATCAGAGTGCCCTTTACATCAGGTGCCCCCATCAGAGTGCCCTTTACATCAGGTGCCCCCATCAGAGTGCCCTTTACATCAGGTGCCCCCATCAGAGTGCCCTTTACATCAGGTGCCCCCATCAGAGTGCTCTTTACATCAGGTGCCTCATCAGATTGCCCTTTACATTAGATACCCCCATCAGAGTGCTCCTTACATCAGGTGCCCCCATCAGAGTGCCCCCTTACATCATATGCCTCATCAGAGCAGCCCCTTAAATCAGGTGCCCCCATCAGAGTGCCCCCTTATATCAGTTGTCCCTATCAGACCACCCCTTAAATCTCGTATCCCCATCAGAGTGCCCCCTTACATCAGGTGCCCCAACAGAGTGCCCTCTTACATCAGGTGCCCCAACAGAGTGCCCCCTTACATCAGGTGCCCCAACAGAGTGCCCCCTTACATCAGGTGCCCCAACAGAGTGCCCCCTTACATCAGGTGCCCCAACAGAGTGCCCC
>JBBGZY010002803.1:0-102500 GCA_037952925.1 Lithobates clamitans | reverse complement strand
AAAACTAATTCGGAACGAAACGAATTGCACATGTCTAGTTTTCACCTGTACAGCCAGGTATGTCTGAGGACCCCCCTTCCACGCTGTGATCACAAGCCCCCCCCCCCCCCCCAACTTCTTGATAAATCCAGTAAAGATGGAAGGCTTTGTAAAGAGCACGGTGTATGGGGGGGGGGGGGTCATAGTACGGTATTGCCTCCAATAGTTCATAGCTCGGTATGACTTTGATATGTATTACACCAAGCGACCTTCGATGACAGGAGGGCAGGGCACACACTGAGCTCGAGGGGGGGGGGGCTGCAAATTCTTCAAATTCTTGATTCTCGATTCTCCCACCCGCACACGCCGTAAAATCGCCATCTCGCTAACTGAAATGTCACAGGCTGCTCCTTGCTGCCTTACACAGCCGGTGTCATGGCTCCGCGGGCAGGCTGTTACACACGCGCGCGGTATGTGGCGGATGGAAAGGCTAAGGCCCAGAGTGGTAAAAAAAAAAAAGAGTTTTTAACACCATCTTGTCTGGAAGATCCTCATGACGCCTCCGTATTCAAAGAATTCTACTCCCCTCTGGTGGCCCGTGTCTTCTACTGTGCGTCCACCGGCACTATGGCCTTCATCTGAATCCTCCACATTCAACACTTCCGGAGAGTCGGATCATCTGATGCTTTGACTCCATTCCCTGACCCTTACATTACAATACAGGACTTAGGGGTCGGAGGATGGAGTCACAGAGCACTGATGTAGCCTGGAACGTACGGGAAGGTTGGAGTCACGGGCTGCCGGATGGGCGATTCTTCTTCTTCTTCTATACTGGGAGCTTTTTTTTTCCACATTTTTAGATCCCTCTGGCAGGGTTTCTTAAATGTGAGTGTGGACCCCAGATTTAGTGGGCAGCTAGGCTGTAGTCAGCTTGAGCTTTGATTATTATGGTTTCTACCTTCACTAGGTATTCCCTAAGCCAGGCTATCTCCACCGTGGTTCTTCCGGAGGTTGCTAGGAGTTCCTTGAGCAATTTCCACCTCTCAGATGGGTTACCACTGACACCAATGATCTTTTTTTTGCTATTTGTAAGGAACATTCTTACCTCTGATCACCAATGTAAAGAGCATTCTTCCCACTGACCTCCAATTTAGGAAACCTTCTTCCCACTGTGACCACCAATGTAAGGGACGTTTTTTTCCCACTGTGACCACCAATGTAAGGAGCATTCTTCCAACTGATCACCAATGTAAGGGACATTCTTCCCACTGACCACCGAATGTAAGGAGCGTTCTTCCCACTGATCACCAATGTAAGGAGCATTCTTCTCACTGACCACCAATGTAAGGAACATTCTTCCCACTGACCACCAATGTAAGGAGCATTCTTCCCACTGACCACCAAATGTAAGGGACATTCTTCCCACTGACCACCAAATGTAAGGAGCATTCTTCCCACTGATCACCAATGTAAGGAGCGTTCTTCCCACTGACCTCTGATTTAGGAAACCTTCTTCCCACTGTGACCACCAATGTAAGGGACGTTTTTCCCACTGTGACCACCAATGTAAGGAGCATTCTTCTCACTGACCACCAATGTAAGGAGCATTCTTCTCACTGACCACCAATGTAAGGAACATTCTTCCCACTGATCACCAATGTAAGGAGCATTCTTCCCACTGACCACCAATGTAAGGAACATTCTTCTCACTGATCACCAATGTAAGGAACATTCTTCTCACTGACCACCAATGTAAGGAACATTCTTCACCACTGACCACCAATGTAAGGAACATTCTTCTCACTGATCACCAATGTAAGGAGCATTCTTCCCACTGATCACCAATGTAAGGAGCATTCTTCCCACTGATCACCAATGTAAGGAACATTCTTCTCACTGATCACCAATGTAAGGAGCATTCTTCCCACTGATCACCAATGTAAGGAACATTCTTCCCACTAATCACCAATGTGAGGTGCATGAGACCAGAAAGTTATTTCAAGAGTTCCTCCATGTTAGAATGGTTGAGGCCTAGGACATGTTTGGTTCAGTCTGCTCCTGGGAAATGTTCTCCAGCAGATGGAACAAGGAGATACAATGTATCAATGTAAATACAGATACATTGGATACAATGGCTTATGAATTTTTTTATTTCACCTTGGCCAATCACTACGAGGTTTATTGTCGGTGATGTGGTCTGGGACAGGAGATAAATGTTCGGGGTGGGCAGGGTTCTTCTAGTTCCTCCTCAGCTTCCTCTGGAGAAGATGAGAAGATGAGTGTTGGGGGTCCCATGATTTTTTTTTTTTTAATTCTTACCAACGAATAGCTGACCTGAAGACGTCTGATTTGTTCTCCAAGAAAATAGAATTTCGCTGTAATCATCACATTCTGAGTCAACCATTCAAACCTAAAAAAAAAAAAAAGTTCTCAATTTCCCAAAAAGATTGATCAAAATCCGCAAAAAAGTTTTTGAGGAATTCAAACGGCGCTTCTCCAGGAAAAATCATCGCCGGCTGACTTTGCCGAATAAACCCCGGCAATGGTTCGCTTGTCTGAGCTGCGGATTGTGTGACGGATCTTCTGTTTGCGAAATCTGACGGTTTTTGACACTTTGTCACCGGCGCCTTCTCGCGGCAAGATGGAGCGGCGTAGCGCTTCGAGGGGTTAATTCTAGCTGAGTGGCTCCGGCACTGCGAGCTGCTTCAGTATGACATTCGATAAATCCTCGCCATTTACTGAGAAAAAAAAAAAAAAAATTGGAATAAAAAAAAAAAAAAAGAGCACTTACCATTCTCTGGAGGCCGGTGATGTGAGAGGTAGTGAAGGGACTAATTGAGGCCCCTATTAAGCTCTGAAAATGCTCGGCGTTTGATGTTTTTTATGGGGCTGGTGCTCGCCACTCCCCCCACCTTCTCTTCTGGCAGCGCACACCGCGCTCCTGTGACAGCTCCCCGCTGTTTGTTGTGGCTCATTATAATAGAATGGGGCTATTGGAAGTGTTAAAAACCGGCAGCGTAATTCGCTGTATTTATTCTTCCTCCGTGCACATTGGCCTTTGTCGTTATGTCTGGTGTGTAAATGAACAGATAGGGAAGGAGACGGGATGTGTGAGCGGATGATAGGCTTCCTTCATCGCGCTCGGTGGGTATCAAAGCAGGCCGCGTCTGCTCTCCAGTACTGAGGATGATCGCAAGGTTCGGCCCGGGCCACAAATGCGAGGGCCGTAAGAGGATGACCCGCTCATAAATCTTGCTGCCAGGCTTTATAGACATGCAAAGCAAAGCTCCTGTCAGAAACCATGAAATCAGGCCAAGACAGAAGTAGAGTTCAATCACCCTTGTTTAATAATAAAAGTAAAAAGAACAAACGTAGTCAAAACATAGCCAAAGTTTGGTAACCGGAGCGGATAGTCAGCCAAGCCAGAAGTGAGGGATCAATGTAGTGGAACAGCAAGCAGGATTTGGAGCCAGAAGGGATGTCAGCAAAGCAAGACTTGAACAGGATCGCAGGAGATTCTGTGATGTGACCAAGGCGAAGGCAGAGCTCTTTTGGACTGGACGGCTTAAGTAGGCAGGACTGACGAGCAGGATATCATCAACAGCTGAGTAACTGTGGAGAGAGATAGGAGCTGGCAATTAGCCGACAGCTGAGCAGCCAGTTCAGAGAAGCAAGGGCTGAGCCCAGCCCTGACACCCCCCCAACCTTCAAAAAGTCCTTGACGTGGCCCTATTGTGAGGCAGGTAAGGGGGTCGCCATTGTGGGTCCCTTTCGAAGTCTAGGTTTAAACCTTTGCATTTCGGGAATGTGCACAAAATTGCATGCTTTCCCGACACGCACAGAAACGTGTTGATATTATTGCAGTGTTACATCGACGTCACTTCCAGTTCTTTTCATGTTAAAGCCCTGTCCCCACGTGCTTGTGCGCAGTAGTGAACGCATACATAGGTCACGCACACTTATGTAAACGGTGTTTGCACCACACATGTGAGGTATCGCTGCGAATGTCTGAGCGGGAGCAATAATTCTAGCACTAGACCTGCTCTGTAACTCTAAACCTGTAGAATTTTTTTAAAGCGTCGCCTATAGAGATTTTTAAGTACCGTAGTTTGGCGCCATTCCTTGAGCACATGCAATTTCAAAATGTGACATGTTGGGTATCTATTTACTTGGCGTTACGTCATCTTTCACATTATATAAAAAATTGGGATATATATATATTGTGTTTTTTTTCAATTCATTAAAATGTATTTCTTTTAAAAAAATAGTGCTTTTTTAAAAACCGCTAAGCAAAAAACACGCGACATAAAAAAAAAAATCAACAACCGCCATTTTATTCTCTAGAGTAGTGGCCTCTAAACTGCGGCCTGGGGGCCCTTTGCTTACCTTTATCTGGCACTTGGGGCACTATTCCACCAACTGACACCAATGATAGGGCACCATTCCCCACTTGATGCTGGGGTATTTTCTACTCCCAGTGGCCACAGTCCGTCACCCCCCCCCCCCCCCCCCCAAAGCCTAAAGGACAGTAAATCGGCCCTTTGCTTAGAAAGAGCTCTACGGTCTCTGCAAAAAAAATATATATATCTTTTTTGGGGTTTCTAAGTAATTGTCTAGCAAAAAATACTGATTGACGGCCAGTTCACACCACAAAAACGCACACTCCAGATGCGTTTTTGACACATTCCGGTGCGTTTTTGATGCATTTCCGGATGCATTCCAGGTGCTTTTTTTTTCTTCTTTTTTCCTGTTTTTTTCCCCCACTATACTAGGGTCCAGTGTGGTTTTACTGCGTTCCAGTAAAGTCCAGTGCGGGAAAAATGCAGCATGTTCTACTTTTTTTATTCTGGAACTGACTGCACTGGTGTGAACTGTGCCACTGAAAACCATATAACCTATTTTCTATGCGTTTTTGATGCAGAACAAAAACGCACTGGACTGCAGGTGGTGTGAACTGGCCATTAAACACCAAATGTCAAAAAAAGGCCCAGGTCCTTAAAGGGGTTGCAAAGGCAGAAGGTGCATTCTATGCATTAAGATAAAAAAGCCTTCTGTGTGCAGCAGCCCCCCTAATTCTTACCTGAGGTCCCTCTCTGTCCAGCGACGTCCACGAGTGTCTCAGCCATCCGAGAGTCTCACTCCCTGATTGGCTGAGATACAGCAACGGCACCATTGGTTGCCTCTGCTTTTAATCAAAGTCAGCTAGCCAATCAGGAGAGAGAGGGGGCGGGGCTGGGTCAGGGCTCTGTGTTTGAATGGACTCAGGGAGCTGTGACTCGGCTCAGGTGCCCCCATAGCAAGCTGCTGGCTGTGGGGGCACTGAACAGGAGGGAGGGGCCAGGATCACAGGAGGGGGATCCGAGAAGAGGAGGATCCGGGTTGTTCTGTGCAAATCCACTACACAGGGCAGGTAAGTATAACATGTTTATTATTTTTATAGGGGAAAAAAAACTAGACTTTACAATCACTTGAAGTGGGGCCTGCTACTTTCAGAATTAGAAAAATTCTGAAAGTAGCAAAAAAAATTAAAAAAATAAAAAGAAAAGGGCCACGAATCCCTCCTAAAGCATTAGTGTCCTTTTAATTACTCCGGAATAAAATGCCCTTATGTCACCCCGTTTCCTCCCCCACCCAGAGCGATCGTCTTGCTCAGAGTTTATGATCCGGCGGAGTGTATTGCGGGGGGGGAGGAGGTGCGGCGACATGACAGGGTTGAGAAGTTAATATGTTGGCAGCAGTTGAGAGGTGAGGAGGATTCTGGGTAGAGAGACATCCAGGTAATGATGGAAGGGGTGCAAGGAGGTATCGAGCTAAACCCAGGTTGGCGTTTGTAGCTTTCATGGAGGAATGTAAGAAATAACGAGGGCTGAGCAGCGCGTATCATTAGCGGCCATTTACACGCTGCTTAAACTTGCTGGCTAATTAAATTCAGGGGAAGTTTTAATAAGTGTCTGGGTTATAGAAAGCTGACATACACTCGCAGGACAGCTTAATTATCTGGAAAAGATAGAGCCGCGGAACGAAGGATTGTCTGTGCGGCAGACACGGGCCCAACGCTCTTAACTGTCTCGCTTCCGGAGCAGGAGCCTGCCCTGTGACAAGCGAGATCCCTGCATTTCATCGAATGCCCTTAAAGCTGAACTCCGACCACAAAATATATCTTT
Source organism: Lithobates clamitans (assembly GCA_037952925.1). Taxonomy (NCBI): domain Eukaryota; kingdom Metazoa; phylum Chordata; class Amphibia; order Anura; family Ranidae; genus Lithobates; species Lithobates clamitans. The sequence goes on along the minus strand of JBBGZY010002803.1, from coordinate 96,357 downwards.
TAATTATATCCCTCAATAGGCGCAACGGATATAAATTCACTTTGTGTGCAGCAAATGCCTTGGCAAACCCAGATATTACCTTATAAAGGTAGAGGTGATATCATCACTGTGATGTACAGCCTGAGCAGAGCTGTGGGAGGGGCCCAGTAGCCTCCACCCACTACAGAAACTACAGGAGGGGGCGGAGACTAGATCAGCCCCCCCCGCACAAGGAGAGAGAGAGCTGTGGGAGGGGCCCACCAGGCTCCACCCTCTGCAGAAAACTACAGGAGTGGGCAGAGATGAGACCAGTCCACCCCTTTACAAAGTGAGGGAGCAGAGCTGTGGGAGGGTCCACTGGGCTCCACCCTCTGTGGAAAACTACAGAAGGAGGAGGAGACGAGACCAGCCCCCCCTGCACAAGGATAGAGAGCAGAGCTGTGGGAGGAGCCCAGCAGGCTCCACCCTCTGCAGAAAATTACAGGAGCGGGCGGAGACAAGACCAGTTCCCCTGCACAAAGAGAGAGAGTAGAGCTGTGGGAGGGGCTCAGAAGACTCCACCCTCTACAGAAAGCTACAGGACTGGGAGGAGACGAGACCAGTCCCCCTGTACAAGGAAGGAAAGCAGAGCTGTGAGAGGGGTCCAGAAAACTACAGGAGATGGGCGGAGACAAGACCACTCCCCCTGTACAAGGCGAGAGAGCAGAGCTGTGGGAGGGGTACAGGAGTGGCGGAGACAAGACCAGTCCCCCTGTACAAGGTGAGAGAGCAGAGCTGTGGGAGGGGTCCAAAAGACTCCACCCTCTACAGAAAACTACAGGAGTGGGCGGAGACGAGACCATTTCCCCTCACAAGGCAATAGAGCAGAGCTGTGGGAGGGGTCCAAAAGACTCCACCCTCTACTGAAATCTACAGGAGTGGGCGGAGACAAGACCAGTCCCCCTGCACAAAGAGAAAGAGCAAAGAAGTGAGAGCAAAGCTGTGGGAGGGGTCCAGCAGACTCCACCACCAACTACATAAAACTACAGGAGGGAGTGGAGACAAGACCAGTCGCCCCGCACAAGGAGAGAGCAGAGCTGTGGGAGCGTCCCAGCAGGTTCTACTCACTACAAGCTAGCTTTGTCCACAAAGCAACAGAATTATGGGTAGGCTTCATTGACTTCCCAAAAATGGTAACAAATTGGCCTTTTTTATGCCATGCATGCATTAGGCAGAAGCTGTTTACTTTCAGACTCTCTGTCTCTGATTGAAACTCATTGAAGCTAGGGCAAGCATGGGTTATCCTGTGGAGGAGTCTTTTGACTCATTCAGCTCTGTGTATAATCTGAGCTTTAAATATTGAGCTGCCCTAATGACAGATTGACCTGATAACATGTGAAAAGGAACTCAGGGAACCATCTGTTGGCAGGAAATGAAACTGCAACATTTCATAATATTGATCGTACTCCTGAAAATATGTTTAAAAACTCTATAGAGTGTATTTTTATATAAAAGTGCAACAATAATTGTAGGTCTATAATTAATCCCACTTGGGCGAAACGCGTTGTTAGAGGTTCTTCCAAAGGTGGAGAACCTAGCGGAAGACATTTCTCATTTATTTTGAACTCCATGTGCTAGATCTGTGTGTGGATGGGCACCATTTTTTTGTAGTCATTTTTAATCCAGACAGACCTAGACAGGTGATGTGAAAGCCCATTACACCATCAACATGGTCCTTTAGTGAGTCCCCAATGGGACTAAGAACGCCGTGATAATACCACAAGTCCACCACCACAAATCACTCCGAGGCTTACCAGAGTGCCTGCGACCCTCAGAAAAAAGTAAAACGAGATTTCGGACGAATTTCGAATTCAAATCTTTTTTTAATAGAATTTCTGAATAGAATATAAAATAAAGGAGTAGAAACGATTAATACAATTGACTATTAAATATTAAAATGGACTGTTAAATAATAGAATATAATCAAGTAAAACAAAACTGAATATAAAATAAAATTTAAAAAAAATGTAATAGAAAATTTAAGAATATAATAGAGTAAAACAGAACAAAAGAGAATAGAAAAGAAGAGAATATAATAGAAAAGAATAGAATAGAAAAAACAATAGAATAGAATGGAATAGAAAGAATATAACCATCTTCCAAAATTCTAATTTCGAATAGAATGAATTCGATTTCGAATGAAATTCTAATTTCAAAATTTTTTGTTCCTCCTTACAACACTCTCCAACTCCAAGAATCAATCATGAAAAAAATACCAAATAACACTTCCCATAGGTATAAATCCGGTTAGTCAATTTATAAAAAAATCATTTTAAAAAACTTACAAAACGTCACACATGAAATCGGCATTAGAAACCTACATAACCCAGAATTCTCTGCGATGCACACGCATGCGTAGTGACGTCACGGATTTCCGGCTCCTCCCAACATGTTTAGTCAGCAATTACGTCATCAGGAGATGTTTGTCTCTCTGACGTTTGTTTGGACTTATTGTTTTATCACTCGTGTGCTAATTGATGCACATTATAGCCATAGCTGTATAGAGTATCCTGTACTGTGTGCTGGCTGCTATATTCTTGTTTTTGTCCTTTTTTTTTTGTCTTTTTTTTTTTTTTGTGCAGCGCATGTCACAATTTTTCTAGAGTCATTTTTTTTAATGGTTTCTGATGTTCTCTTATACACTAGCCCGGTTGAAGGCGGAGGCAATTCCCCCAAAACAATGAGAATGTATAATAAATCTGCGCCACATATATATGGGATCTAATTCTTTTGGATCAGCAGCAGGTACTGTATCACAATATATGTGAAAATAAATGTCAGTGTGATAAAGACAGCGCTAAAAAAAAAGCTCAATATGTGCAAAAAGTGTAAGAAAATTATTATGGAACCTTCAAAATTAAAAAAAAAGTGACAATGCGGCCCAGAAACAATTACTTTAAAATGTGTGCAAAAAAATACCCCAAGATATATATATATATATATATATATATATATATATATATATATAATTTTTTTGTTTATTTATTTATTTTCTGCCATAACAAATACTGAATAGACCTTTAATCGTAAATAAAGTGTGAAATACAAAGTTCAAATAATGTACAAAGTTCAATAAGTGCAATCCTCACAAGGTGCAAATATGCAAGTATTCCCCCGAAACGCGTAGGGTATAAGTGTTACCTGTGAACGGCTTTCGATACACTTTAAACATTTAACACTTTTAAGTGTGCCAAACATTTTACTGGGTGCGATTCTACACTCGTCTTATACTATAATGATGTCCCCGAAACATGTTGAACATACGGTATATGTATTTCCTGTGAACTAACAGCTTTAATAAACTTTATATATTTAACCAAAAACATAACAAACTTTTTAATTTCCGCTACGCTAAACTTCTTCTACTATGATTGATGTCCCCAAACTCGTTATATGTATTCCTAGCTTCAAAAAAATGTCATACGTTTGACTGAGGGGTCAATTCACTAAGGGTTAAATAACGGCACATAAAATGCGGTAAAATAACGTCAGTTGCGAAAATCGAATTTACTAAGAATTTTGTGTTAAATATTGAATGCGGCATTCAAGTGCCGCCCTCCCCCCCCAGGCTTTTGCTTGCCGAGCAAGCCAGTCCCACCATAAGTCTCATTTCAAATTGCAGGCAGTAGCTCAGCTCTCCAATTATAGAGACCCGAGTTCAGAGGCGATGCCTTGACTCTTGAAGAAACGCGTTAGTGTATTTGTATGCGTTTGCCAGGAGTGCTCCTGGCTTTGCTCGTTAATGGGTTCTCCCGCGGCACGGACAACAGGCAATCATTTATATCGCAGAGCAATTTACGGCAAAGTCAGAGGCATGCAAATTCCCTCTTCTTCTTTTTTTTTCTTTTGATAAATGCGCTCGGCGGTGTTTTTTCCTGCAGCTGGTCGCCGTGGCGGAATCGACGTCACGTTGTATTAATTGAGAGGCACCTGCAGGGGGGCGTACCGCTTCCAGCGGGGCCGGGCCGCAGCGGGTAGCCCCGGCCTGATGTCAGAGGCGCGCTTAGCATTCGAGTCGCTGGCAGAATCAGCGGGGTTAATGTCCTAATACTTTTATTCAATATGCATAACAATGCATTACCGGCTCCCGAGCAAGTGGCTAATGCAATAATCCCGGCAGGATTTGGAGCCGCACACAATACATTCTATTAATCCCGGCAACATTAATCCCCTATTTGCAGATAACCCCTGAGTGCGGATTAACCCGTTCTGTGCCGGGGAAGGAGGAATCGCACACACCGCCGCCTTTCCAAGAGCGTACAATGGACACAGTTTATAAATTGACCTGGAAACGTTGTATTCGCATAGCAGGGGGCCTGGCGATCCGACGGGAAAAGTCAATACATTTATGGCTCTGCCTAATGGACCCCTACAATGTCCCTGAAGTGGAGCAAGTGCTCCGCGCATGCACACGGGTGTGTCAGGGTAACACTTCTAGGTATTTATTACCCCTGACAGGGATCACAGTATCCCCCTAGTAATGTCTTTATCTGCTTTTCACTCCACAGGATGGCATCATCTATGGCAGGGGTATTGAATTAAAAATTCAAGGAGGTCTGGTCACTAACGAGTTCCAAATCTCAAGTCTGTGCCGTGAAAGATTGGACGCGCCTCTGGCGCTTTTGTTACTGTTTCCTCGACGCACTCTGGTAATACTCTGTAAATGTCCCCCCAATAGTGTTCCCCTTACATCGGGTGCCCCTACAGGAGTAATTCATTGCATTGGGTGCCCCATCAGACTACCCCCATACATCAGTTGCCGCCATCAGAGTGCCACCTTACATCAGGTTTCTGTATCAGAAGGCCCCCTTACATCTGGTGTCTCTCATCCGTGTGCCCCCTTACACCATTTGTCCCCATCAGAGTGCCCCCCATAACATATGTGCCCATCCGGCGTGCCCTTAATCTATGTGCCCATTAGCATGCCCCCTTAACGTAAGATAGCATTAGCATGCCCCCTTCACCATCAGCATGCCCCTTATTTTATGTTAAGGGGCACGCTGATGGGCATATTTTATATTCAGGGTCACGCCGATGGGCATATTTTATGTTAAGGGGCACACTGATGGGCACATTTTATGTTAAGGTGCACGTTGATGAGCATATTTTATATTCAGGGTCACGCTAATGGGCATATTTTATGTTAAGGGGCACACTGATGGGCACATTTTATGTTAAGGGTCACACTGATGGGCATGTTTTATGTGAAGGGGCACGCTGATGGGCACATTTTATGTTAAGGTGCACACTGATGGGCATATTTTATGTTAAGGGGCACGCTAATGGGCACATTTTATGTTAAGGGTCACGCTGATGGGCATATTTTATGTTAAGGGTCACACTGATGGGCATGTTTTATGTGAAGGGGCACGCTGATGGGCACATTTTATGTTAAGGTGCACACTGATGGGCATATTTTATGTTAAGGGGCACGCTGATGGGCACATTTTATGTTAAGGGTCACACTGATGGGCATATTTTATGTAAAGGGGCACGCTGATGGGCATATTTTATATTCAGGGTCACGCCAATGGGCATATTTTATATTCAGGGTCACGCTAATGGGCATATTTTATGTTAAGGGGCACACTGATGGGCTTATTTTATGTTAAGGGGCACGCTGATGGGCATATTTTATATTCAGGGTCACGCCGATGGGCATATTTTATGTTAAGGGGCACACTGATGGGCTTATTTTATGTTAAGGGGCACGCTGATGGGCATATTTTATATTCAGGGGCACGCTGATGGGTATATTTTATTTTAAGGGGCACGTTGATGAGCATATTTTTTATATTCAGGGTCACACTGATGGGCATCTTTTATGTTAGGGGCATGCTGATGGGCATATTTTATGTTATGGGGCACGCTGATGGGCATATTTTGTTGTGCCCATCAGAGTGAACCTTAACATAAAATGTGCCCATCAGCAAGACCCTTAACAGAAAATGTGCCCCTTAACAGAAAGTGTGCCCCACATACCTTGAGGGCAGGAGCCAGCAGAGGTGGCAAGCTGCAGGGGGCGGGAGCTATGACATATCATACCTTGCGGCTGGCAAGAAGTGAAAGCCGGGAGCCGTGAGCAGCAGAGGGGCTGGGCGCACCCCTGATGTCATGCCTTAATTTGCGGCCTGGCAGGGGGGTGAGAGCCGGTGTTCTGTCGAGAAGTGCGCTTCTGTACGGCAGATGCGCAGTACATACTGGGCACTATTCGATGGGGGGCACTTCTCGACAGAACACGTCAGCCCAGCTGATCGGTAAATCAGTTGTTGTGCTGTTCCATGGGGCGCATGCGCAGTACATACGGGCACTATTCGATGGGGGGGCATTTCTCAACAGAACACCGGGACCTGCGGTCAGCAGCAGGGGACGGGGTGCACACGTAACGTCACTCCCACCTGTGGACACCTGCAGACCCAGCAACCAATGACTGCAAAGACGTGGCATTACACTGGCAGCTTGACGGTCCAGACAGGAGCTTGAGTTGGTCATGCTTACTGCTACTGGTTCCTGCTGCTTATCCTGCCATCTGGCACAAGAGAGTCCTTCTACTGTCCCATCTTCTGCTCCACAAGTGTCCTCTATCAGTAACCTGTTCCTGGCAATTCTAGTAGGCCCCCATTCTGCGTTCAGGAACCAAATCTTGAGCAAGGGTAGACATTCTGGTGGAAACCAAAGAAGCCTCCTCATTCGTCTAGAACAGGGGGTCTCAAACTGGCGGCCCTCCAGCTGTTGCGAAACTACAAGTCTCATGAGGCATTGCAAGGCTGACAGTTACAAGCATGACTCCAACAGGCAGTGGCATGATTAGACTTGTAGTTTCCCAACAGCTGGAGAGCCGCCAGTTTGAGACCCCTGATCTAGAACATCAGGTGCCAAACCTAGAGCAGGAGCAGATGTCCTGGAGAAAATCGAAGAAGACTCTTCGTGCTTCTAGAGCAGGGGTCTCTCTCTAAACTTTCTAAACAGAGGGTCAGTTTACTGTCCTTCAGATTTTAGAGGGTCTGAACTGTGGCCATTGGGAGTAGATGTCCCATCTTTGGTATCAGTGGAGGGAATTGTGCCCCATCACTGGTTTCTTTGGGAAGAATCGTGCCCCTTCACTGGTCTTGGGCGGGATTATTCCCCATTGTTGGTATCAGTGGAGGGAATAGTCTCCCATCACTGGTGTCATAGTGCCCAGTTGTTGGTGTCAATGGGAGAAATTGTGCCCCACCATTGGTGTCAGTGAGAGGATTTGTGCCCCATCATATGTGTCAGTGAGAAAAATTGTCCCCCATCATTGGTGACATTGGGCCCAATTGCTTGTATCATTGGGAAGAAATGTGCCCCACCATTGGTGTTAGTGGGGAGAATTGTGCCCCTTCACTGGTCCTGGGGGGGGGGATTATTCCCCATTGTTGGTATCAGTGGAGGGAATAGTCCTCCATCACTGGTGTCATTGTGCCCAATTGTTGGTGTCAATGGGAGGAATTGTGCCCCACCATTGGTGTCAGTGGGAGGATTTGTGGCCCATCATAGGTGTCAGTGGGAAGAATTGTGCCCCATCATTGGTGACATTGGGCCCAATTGCATTTGTGTTTGGGAGGAATTGTGCCCCACTATTGGTGTTAGTGGGGAGATTTGTGCCCCTTCACTGGTCTCAGAGGGGGGAATTATGCACCATTGTTGGTATCAGTGGAATGAATAGTCCCCCATCATTGGTGTCATTGGGAGGAATTGTGCCCCTTCACTGGTCTCGGGGGAATTATTTTTTGGTATCAGTGGAGGGAATAGTCCCACATCATTGATATCTTTGGGAAGAATAGTGCCCCTTTACGTGTCTCGAGGGGGGGGGGGGGGATTATGCCTCATTGTTGGTATCAGTGAAGAGAATGGTGCTCCAAGGGCCAGATAAAAGCAAGCAAAGGGCTGCAGTTTGGAGACCACTGCTCTAGAACATCAGGAGCCCGGGGTAGTGGTCTAAGAGGAAACCTAAGAAGCCTCCTCTTGCATGTTTCTAGAACAAGCAGGAGAAACCTTCAGGAGCATGCACCAAGGAAACCAACCAACCAACCAACCTTAAAAACTGTCTCAAAAGTCTCAAAAAATAGTAGGTAGGAGGTGTTAGACCTGGATCCTATTGTTTAATAGGGCCAAGCATGATGACTGGACCTCAGCAGCTTTACCACATAATGGTAAATTAAATTGACAGAGAGAGCACGCGGCGGTTGTCTTAGGAGTCTTTATGTATTTATGTATTGTGGATAACAATGAAACGAAAGGAAGATAGGTAGCCAATACGTTTCGGGGGCCAACAGACCCCTTTTGTCGGGGCTTAAATGTAAAAGACAGTCCTTCCAATAGGACTCAAATCAAGCCGTAATTACCACCTGCTGGAACTGTCTGTGTAGACCGATATATCAATGACTCAATGCCTAACTGATGATTCTCCATGTGACCAATCCTACCAATCACTACCGTATCCCAGAATGGCTAAGATATAGTTTTCAGTGTTAATGATTTATCTAAATCTGAAGGATTTTTAGCATTTTGGGTGTGCTGTAATACCACCGTTAACATCAGATCGTTCTATCATTTAGCACTTAGCAAATACGTCTTGTTTATACTCGGCGTCTCCGCTAAGTTTCTCAGAGATCCAGTAATGACTCGCCGACTAATTATTGAATTCCGATCTTCGCCAGCCCGAGTCTTTCTACTCTGAAAGATTTTATTTAATTTCTGCTTTGAAAGATTTTACTTCATTTCTACGTAAGAAGCTTATCCGCCTTTAATTGAGTTAGCGGCTAAAATGTTCTCGTTCTCCAAATAAAAATCCATTGAAAAAATCTGATGCAATATGTACACAAATTTGCACATCGCTCCGGTGGGGGTTCGGAGGTGAATGTCTTTATCAATATTGACTTCAATGATTTCAGGTTTAGGAAATAATCTTAATTATAGAAGGTCCCCTTTGCCCCTGGTCCCTGGGAAGGATTTAAATTAGTGCTGCTGTGTGTGATCATGCCTCTTCCTTAAAGTGGGTGTAAACGTCAGACATGAAATATGGACAAGGCATATCCCTCTATAGTGTGTACTTGTCTCATTCCAGAGACTGGTCACGCTGAGGATGCCGTGTGGCAGCTTACATTGACCAGCCAGGCAAATGTACACGCGGAGGGACGCTGGGGATCCTGTGCAAACATAGCAGCTGTGGCAGCTTACATTGACCAGCCAGGCAAATGCACCGGATGGAGGGACGCCGGGGATGCCGTGCAAACCTAGTTGATGGGTGCAGGGTATGTGCTTAACGAGATCAGCTGGTTAACTGCTTCCTTGTCAGAAACCATAATTCAGACCGAAACAGAAGTACAGTTAATCACACTTGTTTAATAATAATAAAAAAGGTAAACAGAGTAAGCGTAATCAATACATAGCCAGAGTTCAGTAACCGTATTGGGTAGTCAGCCAATGCCAGTGTCAGAGAGCCAGAGATCAACGTAGTAGTACAGCAAACAGGATCAGGAGCCAGAAGGGATGTCAGCCGAGCAAGTCTTCAACAGGTACGCAGGAGAAAGTCTCTGAGATGTGACCAAAGGCGAAGGCAGAGATCAAGTTAGCTGGACGGCTTTAAGTAGCCAGGACTGACGAGCAGAATCAACAACAGCTGAGTCACTGTGGAGAGATGGGAGCTGGCAATTACCTGACAGCTGAGCGGCCAGCTCAGAGAAGGAAGGGCTGAGCCCAGCCCTGACATTCCTGTGTCATACTGGCTCTCACATGCCAAATCTACATACCACAAAGTCATAACATTTTCTATTAACACAGCAGGGGCTAAGGTAAGGCCTTGTTCTAAAAAAAAACAAAGAAGGCTTTTATATTTCGGCAACCAAAGTACATTAAAGGTATATTGGTACATTGGGGGGGGGGGGGGTGGATTTTATTGATTTTATTCATTTGATTGCCTGATTCTATATTTCATTCATAAATCTTCATGGGTAAACGCATTTCTCACTGAGGCTTCCTCAGGACTCATAAAGATATTTGCAGTAATAACTAGCAAAACACAACCTATAAATGCAACATGTAAATAGATATACAAAAATCATTTGTTTATCATAATGCCACCTGAGTTCATCACATGTGGGCCATATACCTTGATGCCTATGTGCGGCAAACGCAGGGTACTCCCTGGGATACACAGAGGAGCCAGAAATGGGAGTCACAAAAGCAAAATTCCCCATAATATTGAAAGCCCTTTATCACGTACCTGGTAGCAGAGCCTGATATGAGGAAGGCCTCTCTTACACCTCTGACTTGGGGGCGGGGGGGGCCTTGATAGTGTAGACAGGAGGCGCAGGAGTGCAGAGTGGCAAGAGTGCCTGGAAGTCTTGCTAGCAGCAGGGCAGGTGTCTTCGCTGGGCAGGAGAAGTCATCATATGGCTTCAGCAAGTAGGCAGGCTGCTGGTGACAGGAGGCAGGGTAGCAAGGTCAGGCAGGCCGGGTCCTACATAGACAGGATGGATCGGGTACAGGACACAGACAGGAACGTGGTCAGGAGACAAGCCGGGTCTGGAACCTATCAATGAAACAGGAGCCAAAGGAGCAGACAGAAGCAGAGTCAGGGGACTAGCCAAGGTCGATGCAGGTGGAGTTCAGAGAATGGTCAAGACAAGCCGGGTTAGCAACTGGGAGCAGGATGCAGGTTCACAGGATCACAGATACAGAGGAGGCTAAAGACAAAGCAGCACTGATCCAGAGCACTGGCTGAGTTGAAATAGTCTGTTTTGGCGCCAGCATCTGTCAAAGGTCCACGCAAGCGCCGGCGTGCACGAAAATGCACGATGGCTTGTGTGAGTGCGCGAGTTTGAGCATATTTATTAGCTAGTGCCCAATTCTTACGAGCATGAAAGGGAATATGTTTTAGCTTATGCCCAGAAGTTTGTCCAGAGGAGTTATCTTGTTTGCTGGCATGCGCAGGTATAAAGTGCAAAGGCCACATTAATTTAGAGTGCAAATATCTTCATTAGTCCTGAGGAAGCTTAAGTAAGAAACGCGTTGACCCATAAAGAATTATGTATGAAATCTAGAATCAGGCTCATGCCATTAAAATCGATGCATGTCCAGACATGATATTTTGACATTTATTATTGGTGCACAGCAAACAATAATTGCTTTTATGGTTTTTGCACAAAATATTTTCTTATGATTTTAAGCTATTGTAATAAAGTCAATATATGAGCAATGGTGTACTCCTTTGTCGACTCCCCATTATATCGCTATATACTTATTCAACCAAAACAATGTTCTTGTACAAAGTGCTGTAACCCATTGCAGCCAATCAGAGCCTGGTTTAATGTAGCTATGTCAATAAATGCATTCTGATTGGACGCCATGGATGACTGCAGTCTACTCACCATCATTGCACTTTTTACTTTCCTACTAAATACTTTTATCTGCCTCTGCAAAAAAAAGAAAAAAGAAAAAGTTTCCTGTTTTAATTACTTTTAGCTTTTCTGTTTTTTTTTTTTTTCTGAAGTGATCCTCATTCAGAGCTCGCCCCTCATCATTTATTTATGTGAGAGGCTGAGATTAGCGGGGAGGATAAATGACATCGGGGTTATGATTTACACAGCACTTTTCTACAAATTAATATCTGGTAGCCGATGAATCTTTCTGCCCTCAGCAATATCCTCTGATACAAAGCACGCCCGCTGTTCACCCGGGGAGGCCAGCAACAGGGCCATCCACAGGGCCACAGCGGATACTTCCAGAGCCGGTGGCAACATAAAAGATCAAAAGAGTTATTATGCTAAACCACCTAAGTTACTTTAACAATGTATCGTTTTTTATTTTTCCATCAAAACATGTATAGAAATATGACCAGGGCATAAAGTGATTGGATATGAAACTTATCTATGAGGACATTTCCTTTTTACCCCAGAGGAACCACCGAAATAACTTTAAGGTCCCAGGGAACCCCTGCTGAAATCAATTTATTGGTGTTCAGTTGGAAGAATGACCCCTACATTGGTGATCAGTGGGAAGAATGTGCCTTACATTGGTGATCAGTGGGAAGAATGTTCCTTACATTGGTGATCAGTGGGAAGAATGTTCCTTACATTGGTGATCAGTGAGAAGAATGTTCCTTACATTGGTGATCAGTGGGAAGAATGTCCCTTACATTGGTGATCAGTGAGAAGAATGCTCCTTACATTGGTGATCAGTGGGAAGAATGTTCCTTACATTGGTGATCAGTGGGAAGAATGTTCCTTACATTGGTGATCAGTGAGAAGAATGTCCCTTATATTGGTGATCTGAGGGAAGAATGCTCCTTACATTGGTGATCAGTGGGAACAATGCTCCTTACATTGGTGATCAGTGAGAAGAATGTTCCTTACATTGGTGATCAGTGGGAAGAATGTTCCTTACATTGGTGATCAGTGGAAAGAATGTTCCTTACATTGGTGATCAGTGGGAAGAATGTTCCTTACATTGGTGATCAGTGGGAAGAATGCTCCTTACATTGGTGATCAGAGGGAAGAATGTTCCTTACATTGGTGATCAGTGGGAAGAATGTTCCTTACATTGGTGATCAGTGGGAAGAATGTTCCTTACATTGGTGATCAGTGAGAAGAATGTTCCTTACATTGGTGATCAGTGGGAAGAATGTTCCTTACATTGGTGGTCAGTGAGAAGAACGTTCCTTACATTGGTGATCAGTGGGAAGAATGTTCCTTACATTGGTGGTCAGTGGGAAGAATGTTCCTTACATTGGTGATCAGTGAGAAGAATGTTCCTTACATTGGTGATCAGTGAGAAGAATGTTCCTTACATTGGTGGTCAGTGGGAAGAATGTTCCTTACATTGGTGATCAGGGGGATCAATGCCCCGTTACAGACAACCAGAGCAGCAATCAGTTATTTTGGGACCCCTTACATAGCTTAAGGCTTGCCCACTGGCCATCCGACCAAATCCGACAGCCCCATATATTCAGCAAAGAGACAGCCCAATCCAGCAAAGAGGCATCCCCATGTAGCAAAGCTCCATATATTCAGCCAAAAGAGTTGTACTTGCTACTAAACAGCAGCAGCAACTCGTTGGTTGGGGCCCTGCCCCCTACATGTGCACGGGTGGACCCCCACCCACCCCCCCTCCCAATGGCAGCCCTGCAGACAGCTAAAAAGATTGTCGGGTTCATGATTGATGTTGTACACTAGCAGATTTTCAAACAAATGTTCCCACAAACACTTGTGTAAAAACTCTCCTCCGTATATTCAATCACATGATGAATGTCATTCGATAGTACTTAAAAAAACTGGTTGCTTTAACATTTGATTTTGGAGTGAACAGATTACCCTAACGAAAACCACATTCTCTCAGGACCTGGGTCTGAACCTGCGACCTCTGTTTTGTCTGGCAGTATCTCCTCTTACTGAGCCACCGGGGATGCTGGACAGCTCCATAGACAATTCCTTGAAGTATCCTACCTTAAACCTTGTTTCTCTTGAACATTAAATCCTTTGCTCTTCCTGTTTGCCAGATTATTGTGCTCTCTCCAGCCTATATCTCCCTCTTGTCTCTCTTGCTGCCGTCCATATCTCCACTACCACTCGTTACTGATCTTTGGCTTGTTCATTGATTACACTTTTGCCTAATCCCTACCTGCTACATCTTCTACTCGATCCCTGCTTGCTCGCCTGTGGGGATTCTGAGGACCGCGACCTGGTACAAGCATGCAGTAAAACCCATCCCCACTATCAGGAGCTCTGATGAACACCTGTTAGTGTTTAGACCCTGCACCAGCTGGAAACATTTTCTATCCTGCTTCTTCTAACTTTCTTGTTGCTATGGTTGAAAATGAATGGCGATTTTACTAATGATTAGAGGATTGAACAAATGTTTTTACAGCAAAGATTTTCTGTGATTCTAATAGGGGATTGGCCAGCTTAACATAGTCTTCTTGAAGCTAGAAAAAAAAAATCCCAGGCTCCAGAAAAGATCAGTTGATGCCGAAAAATGGTGATGGGATGCTCAGCAGATTTAAAGTTAATTCCCTACAGTGTCTTTTTTTTGGGAATGAGTAGGTGTTCTGTGTACCCCATGCTCATTCATGAGGGGGGAACAGTATCTGGGAGGCTTTTTGTTTCTGATGGGCATCTGGGAGTCTTCGTCAAGAAGATGGAGGCTGCCATAAGGGACGCTTTATTATTTAATTGAGCTTTCAGATTCTGATCATCTGGGAGGCCCCCTTATTATTAAAGGGGGCTTCCAGGTTCCAGTAAGCCACCCCCTCCTGCTGAACCCCCAGCAGGTGGTGGTGGCTTACTAGATAGGCATCTGAGGGGCTCTTAATAAATGGAGCTTTCAGTTTCTGATAAGCCCCCAATGCAGACCCCCACAACCACCAGGCCAGGGTTGTGGGAAAGAGGCCCTTGTCTTTGTCAAGGAGATGGAAGCAGCCATAAGGGCCACCTCAATAATAAATAGGCTTTTGAGATTCTGATATCTGGGGGGGGCCCTCTTTATTACTAAAGGGGGCTTCCAAATTCTTATAGGCATCTGGGGGGCCTTATTATTAAAGGGGGCTTCCAGATTCGAGTAAGCCACCCCCACCAGCTGAACCTCCACAACCACCAAGCCAGGGTTGTGGGAAAGAGGCCCTTGTCTTTGCCAAGGAGATGGAGGCTGCCATAAGGTCCACCTTATTGTTAAATAGGCTTTCCAGCATTTGGGGGGGGGGGTCCTCTTATTATTAAAGGGGGCCTCCAGATTCTGCTGGGCATCTAGGGGTTCCCCTAATTTTTAAAGGGGGCTACCAGATTCTGATAAGCCTCCCCACAACCACCGGGCCAGGGTTGTGGGAAAGAGGTCCGTGTCCCTATCAACATCCCCCCCCCAGTATTTTTTGCTGTATTATTTGTAATGCTTAACTGTTTCAGAAGTCTTCAGGCTGTTGGGATTTAATGAGAGACTTTGTGAAGAGGAATACATTTGTCTGGTCATTTATGAACCAGAAACACTGCAAAGGTAAAGCACTGGGTCCACTCGGGTTCTTTTCTTGGCAGGTGAACAGCCCTCTGATGAAAGAAGGGCATTATAATAACATCTCCTCGGGGGCCTATGTACCCGGAGGGGAAACCCCCTATTATTGAAAGGTGCTTCCAGATTCCGATAAGCCCCCACTCGCAGATCCCCACCACCAACTGGGCAAAGGTCTAGGAAATGAGGCCCTGGTCCTCTATCCACATGAGGTGTTTTACTCCCCCAAGAATTTTTTGCTTGGGGTGGGAGGAGCTTATCATGCACTGGGTCCTGTTTGGTCTTTTGGCAGCTGAGCACCCCTCTCAGGGCTGCTGATATGGGCCTGACCACCAGTCCTCCTGTAGGGGGCCCGGACACACAGGGGGGCCCAAACAGCAGGGGGAATTCGTGTGGTCGGGGAGAGGGGCAACTACAGAAGGATGCCCTGTGCGGCTCTCTACAGCAGCTGGAAAGCCGGTTTCTCCGCTTCCTGTTGGCTTTCAGCTGCTGCAGGGAGAGACACAGACACAGGGCATCGTTCCTGTAATTGCTTCTCTGACACCGATCCCTCTCCCTGTTCTGCTTGCTTCTGATCCCCCTCCCCCATGTGCCTTTCTGTCACTACTGCAGTGCTACAGGCTTCCTTGTCCTTAAAAAATAACAAATTGTAAAAAAAAAAAAAAAAAAAATTTAACATTGTCTTCATTTTTAAAAATTATAAGATAAAATCATTGTAAAAATGTTAAACATTTTTTTTTTTTAATAATTTTTTTTTTTTTGTATGTAAACTATTAAAAAAGCACTAATCCACACAGGCTTTCTGTTATGTTTGTGTCCGCGAATAATGATTTTAGTGTATTTTTTGGTCTTGATATATTGGAGGGGGGCCCTGCCAGGTGGGCTGTACAGGGACCCGTGATTTCTAACAGCAGCTCTGACCCCTCTGATGAAGGAAGGACACTATAATGACATCTCGGGGAGGGGGGGTGCCAGTTATTTGACTGCATTTGCAGAATGTTCTCTGAGTTTATTGATGCTGTCCATCATTCAGCCAGTCTTGCAGTGAAAAGAAGGTACTTTGGGGGACAGCTCCGGATTAAAGGTAAGTATTGCAGCCCGTGCTACTTTTTTATTTTCTAATCTGCTGTTGGGGACCATTTTATTTAAAAAAAAATAAATAAATAAAAAAAAATTGTCTGATTTGAACTTTTAAATATTTATTTCTTTTTGTGAAAATAAGGCTATAAAAGAAACAATTTCAGTGTTCCAATGTGATATATTTCACAAAGAAATAAAATAAAAAAAATAAAATTAAACACCTATGACCAAAAACATTATGCTTCTTCTTTTGATACGGTAAAAATATCAGCCATAAAAAAAAATAAACCATTACAATAAAGAATTACTTTGTTAAACTGTATAATAATAACAAAAGCTCCCTGAAATACATTGTAGCTTCTATTTAATAAAAAAAAAAAGAAAAAAGTATTTTTTCGCTTAACGGACAATAGAAAATCACATTGTCCCTCATAAACTGAATATAAAGTTCTTTGTGGGAAGCGTCAACATGTTAAGGGAAGACAATTCACTGGATTTATTATATGGCTAAAGAAAAAAAAACGAAAAAGAAAAAAAAACCCAGCGTGTGCGCACACACGGGGTGTCAGCGTTGATCACATTTGCATGAAGCACAATGATGTCTAATTACCGATTATGTGTGGGATTTGTTAATGTGGGGCTTTCTAGGGAGGAGTAAATTGGACGATAATTTATAAAGTGGAAACATTGCACTGATTTTTTTAATTTATTTTTTTCCTTCAGTTTGGAGTTGTATTTTCTCTTTGTTTAGCTGCCTTGAGGGGGCCCTTTGGTTCCGGGGGGGGGGGGGTGCATCAGCACCTGAGAGAGACTGCCAAACCTGTAGATTAGCGCTCCTGGGAATTGCTAATTGGATAATAACTTGGTAATTGGAGAGATTATGAACCTGTGACGGGTCCTCCGAGCAAACGCAGAGCACCTTTTTTTTACCATATGTACTGCAATGCTGTGTGCATGTGGGGGGTGTTTACTTTATCTAGAGAATTATGCAATTCTTGTTAAATTTATTAAAGAAAACTGACAGTCTTCTCGCTTAAAAAAAAACATAAAACAAAAAAAACACAACACATAGAATACATCTCGGAGCTGCAATGCATGTTTAGTTGTGTTACAGCTTGTTTGCCCCCTTGTGATAGCAATATTAAATAAATAATAAAATTATAATATATTAACATTAATAATAATTGTTATTATAATATAATAATTATTATTAATATAATTCTAATATAAATATATTATAATAATATAATATTCAAATTCTAATTAAAAATGAATAATGAAATAATACAAATTTTAAAAATGTATAAAAAATAATTTAAATAAAATAATAATAAAAAAGAAAAAGAAAGAAAAACACCCCCCCCCCCCACCAATGTGCGGTAGGTCTGGTATACATATGATACATTTCCACCACACATGTGAGGAATCGCCACGATCGTCAATTGAGTGTGATAATTCTAGAGGCGTAAGAGTCATATTAACTCTACACTGATAACCTGTAAAAGTTTTATAGGCGCCACCTATGGAAAGGTTTGGGTACTGTAGTTTGTCATCATTTCACGAGCGTGCGCTGTTTTAAATTGTGACATGTTTGATATCTGTTGATTTGACGTAACAACATAATTTATATTTTACAAAAAAAAAAAAGGATATTATATGTGTTTGAGTTCCCCCTGGAAGTTGGAATTCACTGACGTCGGCACCGCTACTATACCATTACTACACCACTGCTACTACATCACTGCTACACCATTGCTACAGTGATCTCCACTAGCTTATGGGTCCAGTGCTGAGCAACTGTCTTACTGCATTGTGAAAACTGGAGGTCACCTGTTTAGCACAGGCGCCATTCAGAGAACATCACCGCCTCACCTCCCCACCTCGTCCAATCAGCGAATCCTTTGACTTCATGTAGAAAATGCAAATCGATTTATGAATGGCGCCTGTGCCAGGTGGGTGACCTCCTGTGTTCAGAATGCAGCAGGGCAGCCACTTGGCATGGGACCTACAGGCTATGGGAGATTATTTTAGTACAGGTGTAGTAGTGGTGTAGTAGCAGTGGTGTATTAATGGTGTAGTAGTTGTGTAATATTGGTGTGTTAGTAGTGTAGCAGTGGTGTATTAATAGTGTAGTAGTGGTGTAGTAAAGGTATAGCAGTGATGCAGTAATGGTGTAGTAGCGGTGTAGTATTGGTATAGCAGCAGTGTATTAGCCGTGTAGTAGTGGTGTAGTAACGGTGTTGTAAAGGTGTAATAATGGTCTAGCAGTGGTGTAGTAGTGGTGTAATGGGGGGGGGGGTGATTTACTAAAACTGGTGCACACAGAATCTGGTTCAGCTGTGCATAGCAACCAATCAGCTTCTAGGTTTCATTGTCAAAGCTTAGTTGAACAAGTTGAAGTTAGAAGATGATTGGTTATCATGCACAACTGCACAGATTTTGTATGCACCAGTTTTAGTAAATCTCCCCCATGGTGTAGCAGCGGTGTAGTATTAGTGGTGTTGTAGCAGTGATGTAATAGCTGTGTAGTACTGGTGTAATATGGTGTAATAGTGGTGTAGCAGTGGTCTTGTAGCAGTGTAGTGGTAGCAGTGTAGTAGTGGTGTAATAGCTGTGTAGTACAGGTGTAATAGTAGTAGTGTTGGTGTAATAGTTGTGTAGTAGTGGTGTAGTACTGGTGTAAAAGCACTGTAGTACTGGTGTAGTTGTGATGTAATAGTGGTTTAGTAGTAGTGGTGAAGTAATGGTGTAATAGTATTGTAGTACTGGTGTAGTACTGGTGTATAATGATGTCGTAGTAGTGGTGTTGTAGCGATGTAGTAATGGTGTAGTAGTGATGTACTGTAGTACCGGTGCGTAATAGTGGTGTAGTAGTAGTGGTGGTGTAGTGATGTAGTACTGGGGTAACAGTAATGTAGTAGTGGTGGTGGTGTAGCGGTGTAGTAATGATGTAATAGCAGTGTAGTACTGGTGTAATAGTGGTGTTGTAGCAGTGTAGTAGCAGCGGTGTAGTAGTGGTGTAATAGTGGTATAGTAATGGTGTAATAGTAGTGGTGTAGTACTGATGTAATAGTGGTGTTGTAATAGTGGTGTAATAGTAGTGGTGTAGTACTGGTGTAATGGTGTAGTAGTAGTGGTGTTGTAGCAGTGTAGTAGTAGCGGTGTAGTAGTAGTGGTGTAGTAGTAGTGGTGGTGTAGTGATGTAGTACTGGGGTAATAGTGATGTAGTAGTAGTAGTAGTAGTAGTGGTGGTGGTGTAGCGGTGTAGTAATGATGTAATAGCAGTGTAGTACTGGTGTAATAGTGGTGTTGTAGCAGTGTAGTAGCAGCGGTGTAGTAGTGGTGTAATAGTGGTATAGTAATGGTGTAATAGTAGTGGTGTAGTACTGATGTAATAGTGGTTTTGTAATAGTGGTGTTGTAATAGTGGTGTAATAGTAGTGGTGTAGTACTGGTGTAATGGTGTAGTAGTAGTGGTGTTGTTGCAGTGTAGTAGTAGCGGTGTAGTAGTAGTGGTGTAGTAGTGGTGTCTACTTCAGAGATTTCCAGCTTCTAGAGGGATCCCACCAGTATGGTATATACAGAGTTATTATGATCCAAGCAGAAACAATGTAGCTATAAGACTCTCCGGGGAAATCTGTGTTTTTCTCAACAGAACTGCCTCACCCCCTCATGGGGCCCCCCTCCCGCCTCCGGGCCCCATAGGAGCCGTGTGGGCTACCATTAAATTGTTACCCCCACTGCCAACCTCCGTCCCTCCACCCAAATCCGCGCCGAGCGGGAGAGCGAGGGTTAACCGGTTCGGCGCGATGTGTCTGCTCGGTAATAACCGGCTTGTTTGATTCACCTAATTTACGCCGCGCCTCAAACAAGCTCAATTTTACATCCAATAAAACAACATCTGATTTAACAACTTTTTCATTTGGAGAAGATCAACAGCTGCGAGGAAATTTCAAACCGCCGCTGATTCACCTCCCGGAGTCGCGGGGCGTAAAGATGCCAAGAGAATGTATAAAGCGGGAGTGGATTGATGGCGCCGAGTGCCGAGCAGCGAGCTCGCGCATACACTTAAGCGTGACCTTTTATAATGGATGCTCCATCAATACCAGACCTCCGATATGTATGGATCCATATAGATCAGACTTTATAGGCACATCTGGTGGTGAGTTACACGAGACGGAATAAAAAAAAAATAATCTAAAAAAATAAAGTTGTAAAAGGAAGGAGCTCGGATTTGTGTCCTCTGCAAATCACACGGGGGCCCGATATTTACCATGCCGGAATACCGGATCTCTGTGAACACCGTCTTTTCTCCTGTCTGAGGGTTGGAAGGCAATTCCTGACTCCACCCACCGCTTCATTCACAAGCCAATGGCCATCTACACCTGACACCCACCCCCTTCAAGGCATTTTGATATTTGCATAGCTCCTCCCAAGAGCCATCCCACTGCTTGGACCAGGGATGAGGACTGGTGAGAGGAGTGCTGAGGCCGGGTGCTGGGAAGCTATGTACAGCCCCCTGCTGGCCCCTCCCACCAACCATGATCTGCCTGCATTGCATAGAGAAGAACAGAGACCCAATGATGACATTGCTGGGTCTAAAATAAGGTAAGGAATGAAAACAAAGTTTTTTTTAGCATGTTAATGGGGGGGGGGGGGGGGGGCAGGAAAGATGATCGATAATCAGATTAGTCTTCAACTTTACCCACTTCCCTACCTGGGCTCGGCGTGTAATGTAGTGATGGAGGAACTGCAAATTTCTTCTACTATAAGGCTGACAGGAGTAGTGACAGCGGCATCACTACTGTCAGCCCTGCGAAGGCAAGGGGAGGAGGAGAGAGACGAGACGAGGAGAGAGACGGGAGGAGGTGAGGCTGTGCTCTCTCCCCCTCCTCCTCATAAGCTCATACATAATGAGCCCTGGGCACTGGATGATCTTGTCCAAGCACTGGCCAGACGTGTATATATATATATATACACACGGGGCATCACTACTGTCAGCCCTGCGAAGGAAGCGACAAGAAGAGGAAGAGAGAGATGGGAGGAGGTGCAGGCTGTGCTCTCTCCCCCTCCTCCTCATAAGCTTGTACATAATAAAGCGGGGGGAGGGCACAATTTGGCTTGCCCTGGGCACTGGATGATCTTGTCCAAGCACTGGCCGGACGTATGTATATATACAGCGGCATCACTACTGTCAGCCCTGCGAAGGAAGCGGCAAGGAGAGGAGGAGAGAGACGAGAGGAGGAGAGAGACTGGAGGAGGTGCGGGCTGTGCTCTCTCCCCCCCTCCTCCTCATAAGCTCATACATAATGAAGCCGGGGGGGGGGGGACAATTTGGCATCTATGCCCTGGGAACTGGATGACCTTGTCCAAGCACTGGCCGGATATATATATATATATATATATATATATATATATATATATATATATATATATATATATATATATACACAGGGACATCACTACTGTCAGCCCTGCGGAGGAAGCGACAAGAAGAGGAGAGAGATGGGAGGAGGTGCGGGCTGTGCTCTCTCCCCCTCCTCCTCATAGGCTTGTAGATAATGAAGCAAGGAGGGAAGGGCACAATTTGGCATCTTTGCCCTTGGCACTAGATGATCTTGTCCAAGCACTGGCCGGACGTATGTATATATACAGCGGCATCACTACTGTCAGACCTGCAAAGGAAGCGACAAGGAGAGGAGGAAAGAGAAGACAGGAGGTGCGGGCTGTGCTCTCTCCCCCTTCTCCTCATAAGCTCGTACATAAAGCAGGGGGGGGGCACAATTTGGCATCTTTGCCCTGGGCACTGGATGATCTTGTCCAAGCACTGGCCGGACGTCTGTAAAGATAAGGCCTGGTATGGAAGCTGTTATACCGGGATCAGGGTTGAAACTACAACCCTGATCCCGGTATCATTTTCATAATAATAAAGGAAATCCCCCAAATGGCCCTGATGAAAAGTCCACCCCTCCCCCTTGGAATGTTTGGCCTTGGTACAGACACCCAAGGTGACACTCACAGGTTACAATGGCAGTTAAAGATTAATTTCCCACATCTGTGGCTTTTTAAATTGCAGTTGGTGTCTGTGTATAAATAGTCAATGAGTTTGTTAGCTCTCACATGGATGCACTGAGCAGACTAGATACTGAGCCATGGGGAGCAGAAAAGAACTGTCAAAAAGACCTGCGTAACAAGGTAATGGAACTTTATAAAGATGGAAAAGGATATAAAAAGACAGCCAAAGTATGGAATATGCCAGTCAGTACTTTTCAATTATTATTTTTTTTTAAGTGGAAAATTCTGGGGTCTCTTGATCCCAAGCCAAGGTCAAGTAGACCAAGAAACATTGCAGCCACAACTGTCAGAAAAATTGTTCGGGATTCAAGGAAAAACCCCACAGGTAACCTCAGGAGAAATCCAGGCTGGTCGGGAAAAAGACCTTGTGGTTGTTTTTAAAGCGCACAATACGAAGATACTTGAACAAAAAAGAGCTGCATTGTCGAGTTGCCATAAAGAAGCCTTTACTGCTCCAATGCCCCGGCGAGGCGGGTCAAGGTGTTGTCAGGCATATTGTAACCGGGCTTTTTTTGTGGCATTGAACATGCAGCTCATTTGTGTTCAAATATCGTCATGTTGTGTTCCTTTAAAAAGAACCACACCGTCCTTTTCCAGAGCAGCCCGTATTTCTCCTGAGGTTACCTGAGTGATCTTTTTCTTTGTATCCCAAACAATTCTTCTAGCAGTTGTAGCTGCAACCTTTCATGGTCTACCTGATCTTGGCTTGGTATCAAGAGATCCCTAAATTTTTCCACTTCTGAATAAGCGATTGAACGGTACTGACTGGCAAATTTAAGGCTTTGGATATCTTTTTAAAACTATTTCCATCTTTATAAATTTCCATTACCTTGTTACGCAGGCTACTTGACAGTTCTTTTTGCTCCCCGTGGCTCAGTATCCTAGCCTGCTCAGCGCATCCGCAAACTCATTGACTATTTATACACAGACACTAAATGCCATTTATAAAGCCACAGACGTGGGAAATGGACCTTTTAATTGGCATTGTAACCTGTGTGTGTCGCCTTGTGTGGCTGTACCAAGGCCAAATATTCTGGGGGGGCGGGGACTTTTCATCAGGGATATTTGGGGCATTTCTGGTATCCTTAGGATTTAAAAAGGAGCCAAACAACTCTGTGATAATAAATGGCTTCATATCATCACTGTCCAAGACAGTTTTTTTGGGCACGATCAGTCAGATTTTCAATACTAATGCCAAAATGTCATGATTTCTGCCAGGGGGGTGCAAACTTTTGAGCACAACTGTATCTAAAGCCTAAACTTTTTTTAATTTAATTTTTATATAACGCCAGAAATCACTGCAGCCGACCTCTTTCCCCCTCTCCTCTACACCATTCCTATTGTACATGCTTCAAGACACTGAGTTGAAGGCATGTGCTGTATATAGAAATGATTATTCTAATTGGTGGGAACTCTCCTATATAGAGCCGGGGATGCAGTTGGTGTTTTGTGGCCCTCTCACTATTTTTGCTCAGAAGAAGGGGGTCCGAGTCAACCCTCTTCTTTCTCCTCCTGCCATCCCAAGAGGACTGTCCATGTCTAAACGCGTTAGCTTTTAATTAGTACCTTCCCACCGGCTGAATTTTCTGGCCGCCTTTCACTTTTCGCACCATTGAAATTCAATCGGATGTTAATTTCAACTCTTTTTTTTTGGGCTCTCTTGCCAGCTTTAGACAAGGTGTCTAGGCCCGCGGTCAAGATGAATGGCGACTCAAGTTTGGTGAACGGAGAAGCTGCGAAGAGAAAGATTCTCCATTTTTCTTTCTTTCTTTTTTTTTTTATTTCTGATGGAATAAAATTGGAAAGCAGAAATATTCAGCTGCCATCTTTACTCCTAAACACCTTCTATTTCCAGCGTTTGTCTTACCTGGGGCCTCACTATAATTGAGAAAGTCGTGTAGGAAAAGTGTTCAGTTTGGAATTACATTAAATGCCAGTTATTTTCAAACCGTGGAACCGTACCAAAACACCCCTGTTGGGGTGTAGTCAAACAAAGTTAGAAGGAGTTGTAAGTTGGGCCGTACAGCGCAGTTTTTATTGTTACCTGTAGCCTTGGAACCTTCTTCTGTCTTCCCCATTTGACTAAGGCCCCTTTCACACTTATACGACTTCAAAGTCGCGCGATTTTACCACGATTTCGCGGCAGCTATTTTGCCGCGATTTGGGAGCAGTACTACTTTGTACGACTTTGTCACAACTTTGGCATTAACAAATGAAAACATACAGTAGTTGTTATGAATCATGAAGGGGAACTCCGCGCCAAATTTTAAATAAAAAACGGGCGTGGGTTCCCCCCCAGGGGCATACCAGGCCCTTAGGTCTGGTATGGATTGTAAGGGGAACCCCCCTACGCCGAAAAATTGGCGTGGGGGCCCCCCCAAAATCCATACCAGACCCTTATCCGAGCACGCAGCCCGGCCGGTCAGGAAAGGGGGTGGGGATGAGCGAGCGCCCCCCCCCCCCCCCTCCTGGACCGTACCAGGCCGCATGCCCTCAACTTGGGGGGGTGGGTGCTTTGGGGCAGGGGGGCACCCTGCGGGCCTCCCCACCCCAAAGCACCTTGTCCCCATGTTGATGAGGACAAGGGCCTCTTCCCGACAACCCTAACCATTGGTTGTCGGGGTCTGCGGGCGGAGGGCTTATCGGAATCCGGGAGCCCCCTTTAATAAGCCCCCTACCCTATGTGAATGAATATGGGGTACATGGTACCCCTACCCATTCACCTAGGGGAAAAAAGTGTCAATAAAAAAACACTACACAGGTTTTAAAAGTAAGTTATTAGGCAGCTCCGGGGGTCTTCTTCCGACTTCGGCGGTCTTCTTCCGACTTCTCCGCTCTCCGCTTCTCCGCTCTCTCCGGCCTCTTCTCCCGGTGTTCGGCCTCTTCTCCCGGTGTCCAGTTCTTCTGCCGGGCCCCTCCGCTATCTTCTCCCGCTCTTTTCCTAGCGGGGATCGGTCTTCTGCGCTGTCTTGTCCCCTCTTCTCTTCTTCCGATGTTGACACGACGCTCTCTCCCGCTGGAATGCTGTGTGCGAGCCACGCGATTACTCGGGTGATGACCAGGCCCCCTTATGACGGCACAGTCCCAGCATGCCCCGGGACTGTGACCTCATAAGGGGGCGGGGTCACCGCCTATATAAGTGATCGCGCGGCTCGCACATAGCATTCCAGCGGGAGAGAGCGTCGTGTCAACATCGGAAGAAGAGAAGAGGGGACAAGACAGCGCAGAAGACCGATCCCCGCTAGGAAAAGAGCGGGAGAAGATAGCGGAGGGGCCCGGCAGAAGAACTGGACACCGGGAGAAGAGGCCGAACACCGGGAGAAGAGGCCGGAGAGAGCGCAGAAGTCGGAAGAAGACCGCCGAAGTCGGAAGAAGACCCCCGGAGCTGCCTAATAACTTACTTTAAAAACCGGTGTAGTGTTTTTTCATTGACACTTTTTTCCCTAGGTGAATGGGTCGGGATACAATGTACCCCATACTCCTTCACAAAGGGTGGGGGGCCGGGATCTGGGGGCACCCTTATTAAAGGGGGCTCCCGGATTCCGATGAGCCCCCCTCGCCCGCAGACCCCGACAACCAACGGCCAGGGATACACTTTTTGGGATACGGCACAGCATGACTGTAACTGACAATTGCGCGGTCGTGCGAAAGTAGACCCAAACAAAATTGATGTCCTTTTTTTCCCACAAATAGAGCTTTCTTTTGGTGGTATTTGATCACCCCTGCGGTTTTTATTTTTCGTGCTAAAAAACAAAAAAAGAGCGATAATTTTGAAAAAAACGCAATATTTTTTCATTTTTTCTTTAATAAATATCCCCCAAAAATATATAAATTTTTTTTTTTTCCTCAGTTTAAGCCGATATGTATTCTTCTACATATTTTTGGTAAGAAAAATTGCAATAACTGTATATTGATTGGTTTGCGCAAAAGTTATAGCGTCTACAAAATAGGGGATAGTTTTATGGCATTTTCATTATTATTATTGTTTTATTAGTAATGGCGGCGATCTGCGATTTTTATTGGGACTGCGACATTATGGCGGACGCATCGGACACTTTCGACACTATTTTGGGACCATTGTCATTTTATACAGCGATCAGTGCTATAAAAATGCACTGATTACTGTGTAAATGACACTGGCAGGGAAGAGGTTAACCACTAGGGGGCGCTGAAGGGGTTAAGTGTGTCCTAGGGACTGATTCTAACTGTGGGGGGGATGGGCTTCAACTCCCATGACAGCGATCACTGCCCCCGATCACAGGGAACGGTGATCTCTGTCATGACACAAGGCAGAACGGGAAATGCCTTGTTTGCAATTCCCCGTTCTGCGGCTCCGTGAAACGATCGCCAGGAGACAGGCGGACATTGAGTTCGCCGGTCCCGAGGGCACGGTCACTCTGTACGCGACGCGCGCGCCTGCTAGCCCCGCCTCTTAAAGGGGATGTACAGGTACGCCCATTTGCCCACCGCTGCCATTGTGCCAACGTATTTCGGCGTGCAGCGGTCGGCAAGTAGTTAACCAAGTTCATCAATCTGAGTGGACGTCCTATGACGGTCAGCAAGTGGGAGCTGGGAGCAGGTAACGGGACAGGATATACGAAACGGAGTCCAGGACAAGGCAGGAAACGGATCGGGTTCAGGCAGGGACAAGGCTTGCAGTTGGAATTCTGAAGCCCTGAGCCTTGGTTAGTTACTTACGGACCGCCCGCCGCAGTTTTACGTCGGCTGTTATGGAGGATAGCTGCCATAACCCCCGGTATCCTCTTCTTCAGCAGGCGGTCCGCTACTAGATAAAAGTGGTCTCTGCGGCGGATTCACAGCGAGATTACTTTTATCGGCGGCGGGAGGGGGCCCCCCCCTCCCGCCGCGATATGGTGCCCTCCGCCGCTTACCCGAGCCATTGGCAGCAGCGGAGGCGATCGTGTGTTGTCTCCTGTCAGGAATGGGGACGAGTGAGGGGAAGATGGCCCCCACCCGTCTCCATACAATTGCTGGACGGAAGGGACGGCAAAACGTCACTTCCGCCCACAGCTCTTAAAGGGCCATTTTTTTTTTAAATGACAATTTTTTTTTTTTTGCATTTTAGTGTAAATATGAGATCTCATAATTAAGAGGACCTGTCTTGCTTTTTTCTATTACAAGGGATGTTTACATTCCTTGTAATAGGAATAAAAGTGAAAGTTTTTTTTATTTTTAAAAAAAACAGTGTAAAAATAAAAGGTAAAATAAATAAGAAAAAAAAATGTGTCCCAACGAGCTCGCGCGCAGAATCGAACGCATACATGAGTAGCGCCCGCATATGAAAACGGTGTTCAAACCACACATGTGAGGTATCGCCGCGATCGGTAGAGCGAACGCAATAATTCTAGCCCTGGACCTCCTCTGTGACTCAAAACATGCAACCTGTAGAATTTTTTAAAAGTCGCCTATGGAGATTTTTAAGGGTAAAAGTTTGTCGCTATTCCACGAGCGGGCGCGATTTTGAAGCGTGACATGTTGGGTATCAATTTTAACATTATCTTTCACAATATGAAAAAAATGGGCTAACCTTACTGTTGTCTTATTTTTTAATTCAAAAAAGTCTATTTTTTCCAAAAAAAAAGTGCGCTTGTAAGACCGCTGTGCAAATACACTCTGACAGAAAGTATTGCAACGACTGCCATTTTATTCTCTAGGGTGTTAAAAAAAAAATTTATAATGCTTGGGGGTTCTAAGTAATTTTCTAGTAAAAAAAATGTGTTTAACCTGTAAAAAACAAATCTCAGCAAGAGTTTCGGTCCTTAAGTGGTTAGGGGGGGCTTATATAGTCCAGCAGACCCACATCAGGTGTAACTTGTTAGTTAGTTAGTAATCTTGGCAGGGAGACACCCGCTGGTGGCCACCAGAACTACACCCTTTGGTGCTGAACGTAACAGTGCCACCAGCAGGTAAACCAAGAAATGACACCGTTCCTGACAAGGTGTCTGGACTTTCTAGAAATGTAACTCTAGGGCAGCCTCTCCCAACCTTTTTGCCTAAAACCCCAAAATAATTTTCAGGCCCCAGGGGATCCTTACTAAAAACCAATTTATCAGGGGTCATGCTCCTTATGGCCAGTGGGAAGAATTCAGTCCTTACAGTCAGGGATGGACTGGGCCTGGAGCAATTGCCCCACGGTCAAAGGCTTCCGCAGCAGACATGCCTAAAGGCTTCCTGGTGAACAGGAGTAAAAAGTCCCTCCTGCTGTCCTACTGCCCTCCTGCTGTCCTACTGAGTGCAGGATAAGGACGAGGAGAGCATGCAGGCCACCCCCCGGCATGGATGGTGTATGCCGTGACCGAGCAGAGGCTGGCTCCATGTCCCACCTGAGGCTCTCCTTACCTGGCCAGTGATGACCAAGCCACTCCCCCCCCAACCGTGCTAGCCAGTTTGGGTTCCCGGAGTTGGTGCAGCAGGTGCTGTCCAGCCCAACCCAACTGGTGAGCAGAAAGCACTTGGAGCGGAGCTTCAGCCTAAGATGGGGTTCGGGGGGAGGCAGGGAAGAGGGAGAGCGGCAGGGGGGCCGAGAGTTGTTGCACCATGGGCCTCTGGGTTGCCCTTGCCATCCAGGCCAAAGGTTGCCAGTCAGCCCCTGCTTATGGTGATGGTCAGAATGCCATCCTTACAGACAGCTAAAAGATCATTGGTGTTATGATGTTGGCTTAGCCAAGTGGCGTTGGTCTTGGAAATATGGTGGTAGTGGTACCATCAGACGAGAGGTCAATCGGCCCCAGCTCAAGCAACTCCTCAAGGAACCCTGATTGAGAATGGCTGCTCCCGGGCATAGGTAGTCTGGAAGTGTCTAACTCGACGCTGTGCTATATTAAATACAAACAAAGGGGGAAATAGGAGGGCATACTAATGCACAAACGGGGCAATCTCCCTGCCAGACCCCTCTGTGTGACGATGCTGAACCCACAGGGAGACGGCATTAGGCAGACAGGTTTGGATTGGGCCCTTCTGTGTAGCTGAACCCGATAGCAGTCTACACTGACTATAGCTAGGGTAGGTCAATACTAATAAGCCCAAAAGACTTTTAGCTCTAGTGCTAGCAGAGTTTCTGGCTCGTGGCCACGGCTTGGCATGACTCGGAGTAAACGCTTCTGCATAAACTGTTTTCTAACACTCCCGTGGCCAAATCGAGCAGTCAAGCACGTCAAATTACATAAATCCAATTGTGCCTCGTAGGTCACTGGAGATGCCGGGTGTAAAGTTTATACTGTGTTGAACTAATGTGTTAAAAAGCTGTGTCAGATGTGAAGAGCTGCGAGGACATCGATGTTCATCTCGGAAGCATATAATCTTGTGCACTCTTCTGCTCGTTATGCCCTGCTAATTCCTGCGCTGCCCACACTTCGTCTTCTGCCTCTTGCAGCTGTAAATAAATTGATGTAACTTGTCATTCCCCAGTGCAAAGTCTATAGAGTTCCGCATGTTTGCTACATGATGTTTCATATCCGAGGTGCTCAACGTTTTCTTAGGGATGCCCCAAGTGTCAGAATGTCATGAATCTGGGCCTTCAAATGTCAGCGTGTCATTGTTCCCAAGCCTAAGGTGTCAACGCCTCATTGTTCTCGTGCCTCAGGTGTCAGCATGTCATTGTCCAGCAGCCACCAT
Organism: Lithobates clamitans; assembly: GCA_037952925.1. Lineage (NCBI taxonomy): Eukaryota > Metazoa > Chordata > Amphibia > Anura > Ranidae > Lithobates > Lithobates clamitans. The sequence continues at coordinate 66,529 of JBBGZY010002803.1, read as the reverse complement.
TGTGGTTTCTGGACAACCAGTGTCATTATCTAGTAGTAGTTAGTCACATTCAACTGTTTTTTTTTTTTTAATGTTCAAGATGTTTTGTAGCTTATCCAAGCCACTTCTTCAGTTCAGATGAGTGACAGGCTTTTCGGGGATGCAGGGAACCAGGCAACCTACTTCACATCTGGTGGTTTGTGTTCAAAAGCCTTGCATTTTTGGAGACCCGGGTCTACTCACTGATCAGATAGATCAGTGAGTGGCCCCACCCTTACCTTTATAACAGCTGTCACCGCAAAAAGACAGCAGTCGGCGGGACGCCTCCCATCGAGACAGAGCTTTTTTATTTTTTATTTTTTTTTCTGGTCCGTCGATGGTGTGATTGAAGAAGGATGGACAACGCGGAACACTTTTTTTTCTTTTTTCTTTTTTAATGAAGGAATTGTCAAAAACTGTCTTTTGCATTTTTTAAAATTTTTTATACTTTTTTTGGTGAATGGGTAGGTGTGCAATGTATGTACCTGATTCCCATTCATGGGGGGGGAGCAGGATCTGGGGGCTTCCAGATTCTGATAAGCCCCCTACCCGCAGACCCTCACAACCACCGGGCAAGGGTTGTGGGGATGAGGCCCTTGTCCCCATCAACATGGGGATAAGGTGCTTTGGGGGAGACCCCAAAGCACCCTCCCCATGTTGAGGACATGTGGCCTGGTATGGTATACTCCAAGCTGCATGCTCGGATAGGGGGCTTGTATGGATTTTGGGGGGGACCCCACTCCAGTATTTTTTTTTTTTTAATTTTGGCGTGGAGTTACTCTTAAAATCTATACCAGACCCAAAGGACCTGGTATAGATTTTGGAGGGGACCCCACGCTGTTTTCTTTTTTTTTTTTATTATTTTTCTGTGGAATTCCCCTTAATATCCATACCAGACCCGAAAGCCCTGGTATGGACTGGTGGGGGGGGGGACCCACGCCGTTTTTTTTCCTCGATTTTTATCTATATTGCCGGGATCCGGCAATACATTACAGCCGTGAGCAAGTTTTAATGAAATTTTTTCCTTTTAGAAATGTAATTTTGCTGCGGGACTGTGAAACACATCACACAGATGCGCCACTTTACAGGCAGACTAAGGGAACCCCCACCCCCCAGGCACGATATTTAAAGGAATATTTCATTCACTGCTCCTGGAAAAAACAGCCATTTAAAAAAAAAAAATTCCCCTGGGGCAGTACCCGGGTCCCCATACACTTTTTATGGCAATAACTTGCATATAAACCTTTAAAATTAGCACTTTTGATTTTTCATGTTTGTGTTCCATAGACTTTAACGGTGTTTGCACAAATTTTTTGCCTGTTCGTATGTTCTGGTGCGAGCCGAACCCGGGGGGTGTTCGGCCCTTCCCTATTGGGGAGGTCAGGTACTGATGTTGGATGAGAAGACCTTGCTCACAAGGCCAGTTCCAGTTCATCTCAGAGGTGTTCAATAAGGTTAAGGGCAAGTATTGATGTTGGATGAGAAGACCTCATCCCAGAGGTCTTCCAAAAGTATAGTTGAGGTCGGAGCCTTGTGCAGGATATTTGAGTTCCTCCCCACCAAACTGGTCTAGCCATGTCTTTATGGAGCTGGCTTTGTACACGGTGGGTACAGTCATGCTGCAACAAAAAGGTCTTCACCACAAGGTTGGACGAGCACAATTTTCTAAAATGTATTTGTATAATGGAGTATTATCAGTAACCTTCACTGAAGGCACCTGAACTCATTAAAATGGAGGGAGTTGGATGACCCCACTTGCATTAATGGTAGTGTTGCTTATTCATGAGCATGAAAGGACAGGGCTGATGGTGGATGAGAAGACCTGGCTCACCATTGGTGTTCCAAATTCATCATAGGGTTGAGGACAGGACTCTGTGCAGGACACACTCATTTCTCCACACCAAACTGGTCAAACCATGTCTTTATGGAGCTGTCTTTGTACATGGGGGCACAGTCATGATGGAACAGAAAATGGTATCCACCAATCTTTTACCACAAGATTAGAAGAGCACAATTGTCTACAATGTCTTTCTATGATGGAGTATTACCAGGACCCTTCACTGATGACACCTGAATGGAAGGGGTCCACATAGTTCGGAGTTGGGTGACCCCACTTCCATTAAAGGTAGAGTTGTTTATTCATGAGCATGAAAGGACAGGGCTGATGTTGGTTGAGAAGACCTGCGTCACAATTGGTTTTCCATTTCATCCCAAGTAAGGTTAAAGTCAGGACTCTGTTATGATGGAACAGAAAAGGGTCTTCACCAAAGCGTTACCACAAGGTTGGAGGAGCACAATTGTCTACAATGTCTTTGTATGATGTAGGATTTCCAGGGTCCTTCACTGGGAACACATGAACTGTATAATTTGGAGCTTTGTTCATGTTCTATGGCCAATTAGGTAGGTGTAAGGGTCAAGTGTTCACAAGCAATTGGTCATCTAGTATATCATAAAATATCTGAGACAACTGATCACCTTTGGAACCTTTATTCTGAATCTCTTTTTTTTACAATTTTTCTGCGTGTGTAGGGAAGCAGTGAAAGTATATACAAAACAATAGGTGAAAACCTATTAGAAACTACATATACCCAGGTTACGAAGGGCAGGAACAAAATAAATAAGGAGATGGTCAGTGGCATATAAGGCTACAGGGTGCCTCTCTTTCGAGAGCAGTAACCGTAGTATGGCAATGACCAAATAAACAAATAGAACTCCTAGAAGGCATCAAGGACCAGAAAAATACAGCCAAAAGAGAAAAAATAAAGGGGGGGGGGATGCAATTTAGAAGCGTAGAGGGTAAGTTAAATCAAGTGCTAAAGAACGTACTCATTTGAAACCTTTAAAGTAATTTTCTGGTTTTGTGGAACCTGCTAAAACCAGTTAATTGGGGGTCAGTGGGAAAAATGTCTGTTACATTGATCGGCAGTGGGAACAATGTCTCCTTATAGTTAGGCTAAAGGATCACTGAGCTCCTGTGGCTGACCATGCCAAGTGGCGGGTAGCCCCGGAACTATTCAGGAACCATCAAATGGAAGGCCAATCAGCTCAAGGAATCCCTAGAAATCTGTGGAGGAATCCTTAGGATTTCACCGAACCCTTTTTTGAGAATGGTTTCTCTATATGGACAAGCAACTAAATGATAGTTCTAGATTTGCTTCTATCCATCCCGCAGGCGGCATCTGAAAGGTATTGTCAGAAATGGTTCAGCTAAGTCCATGGAAACAGGATATAGAAGACATACACATGAATGTAAAGCACAAAAACAAGTTCCGACCTCACAGTGGTGCTGTCATATCGTTGTGCCTCATTAAAGGTAATTTCCATGATATTGTGTACAAGGCGGACCACTGGAGGGATCTACATTGGAAAAACAAATTACAAACTTTGCGAAAGTATGAAGAACCAGCAGTATTAGATCAATGACTCACCGCTACACAACAGCGGGGCCGCGCTCCTGCAAACCTGTCCACAGCATGGAACTTGCTAAAGTTCGGATTTCAGAAAGAAACTTAAGATTTGTAGAAGAAGAGAGAAAAACACAATTTTAGCACAAAGAACTATAGAGACCTTAAAGACAATGTAAACCCAGTCACTTTGCTCTCATATAAGCTTTGACATGTTATTGTAACTTCTAACATCGCTTTAAGTGGTTTTAAATCTTCAATTTTTCTCCAAGGTGATCCTGCCATGAAGGTCCTTGTACCGGCATTCCCTTCTATAGGGTGACAACACTGTCCGTGTCTTGAAATCGTGCTCCTGGGTGGTCACCCTGTCAGGTTGGTTCACACTGATACCACAGGACAGTCATACGACTGTCATCCTACGTTGCTCTGCGACATCAGTCCTACATCGGTCCTACATCCATCTGACTTGAATGAACAGGATACTACATTGATCCGACTTTGTGCTAGTACGACTTGTCCTTATCAAAACAATCCCAGTGTGACGTAAATTTCTTTTACTGCTGCTGTAATCACCATGTCGGATGGTTAGGACAAGGATCCTACTTTGATCCGACTTCAATGATAGTCAATGGGCTGAAGTAGGACCAAAGTAGTGCAGGAACCTTTTTCAAAGTCGGACTGACTTGTGTCGGACCAGTTAAGACTGCTCTCATAGGGAACCATTGATTTTCACATGTCATGTGACACAAGCTACCAATGTCGGAGCGTTTGTCGTACCAGTGTGAACCCAGCCTCAGACAGACTTCCAATGCAGGCTACAAATGGGAGTTCAAACATCCATTACACAAGGCATGGTCCACTGTGGTCACCTTTGGGAAACCTGCCCTGAGAAATGCCATGCAGCCATCATAGGAGTGCATGTAGATGGGAAAGGATGGCAAATAGGCTGCAGGAGATCACAGTAACAAAGGCTGAAAGGTGAAAACAGCATACCTTAATTATATGATACTGGGCACAAGATGAGTATTCATACTTTGGGTTATAGGCTGGTACCTTTTAGGTGATTACACATTGCTAAAGCTTTTGAGTGCATACCCCCTGGGCATCCCCACCCCACTCTGAGTCCTCAGTTTGCTAGTGTCCTAAGGTGATGGACCTTTCTTGGAGAAGTCACTCTTTGCTTAACTACTTCTTTTCTTAACTCTTTGGATTCTTCAATCAACTCTTCACTGTCTTCTAATACCACGATAGAAGCAGTGCATCCAGATTGGTGCAACCTCGGTAAAACCTTGGGAGCCATACCTGGACTGGTCAAAGACTCCATTAAACCTCTAAAGGTATGCTGTGATATCTGACACCAAGCCGTCAGTAGCACATCCTTTAAGTCCTGTAAGTTGCAGTGTGGGGTCTCGATGGATCGGACTTGTTCTGAAGATACTGGAGGCAAAGTCAACACCTCAAACTCGTTGTTGCCTTCCTCAAACCATTGCTGAATTCATCAGACCAGGCCACCTTCTTCTATTGCTCCGTGGTGCAGTTCTGATGCTCACATGCCCATTGTAGGTGCTTTTGGCTGTGGATACGGGTCAGCATGGGCACCCTGACCAGTCTGTGGCTACACAGCCCCATACACAACAAACTGCAATACTCTGTGTGTTTTGACTCCTTTCTATTGTAGCTCTTCTATTGGATCAGACTACACAGGCCAGCCTTCTGTCCCCACCTCCATTAATAAACCTTCCCTCCCCACCTCCTATCAGTGAACCTTCTCTCCCAACCTTCATCAATGAGCCCCCCCACCTCCATCAATGAGCCTTCCCTCCTCACCTCCATGAATGAGCCTTCCCTCCCCACCCCCATGAATGAGCCTTCCCTCGCCACCTCCATGAACGAACCTTCTCTCTCCACCTCCATCAATGAACCTTCCCTCCCCACCTTCATCAATGAGCCTACCCCCACCTCCATCAATGAGCCTACCCCCACCTCCATCAATGAGCCTTCCCCCCACCTCCATCAATGAGCCTTCCTCCCCACCTCTATTAATGAGCCTTCCCTCCCCAACTCCATCAATGAGCCTTCCCCCCACCTCCATCAATGAGCCTTCCCTCCCAACTCCATCAATGAGCCTTCCCCCCACCTCCATCAAAGAGCCTACTCCCCACCTCCATCAATGAGCCTAACCCCCACCTCCATCAATGAGCCTTCCCTCCCCACCTCCATCAATGAACCTTCCCTCCCCACCTTCATCAATGAGCCTTCCCCCCACCTTCATCAATGAGCCTACCCCCACCTCCATCAATGAGCCTACCCCCACCTCCATCAATGAGCCTTCCCCCCACCTCCATCAATGAGCCTTCCTCCCCACCTCTATTAATGAGCCTTCCCTCCCCACCTCCATCAATGAGCCTTCCCCCCACCTCCATCAATGAGCCTTCTCCCCCACCTCCATTAATGAGCCTTCCTCCCACCTCCATCAATGAGTCTTCCCTCCCCACCTCCATCAATGAGCCTACTCCCCACCTCCATCAATGAGCCTACCCCCCACCTCCATCAATGAACCTTCCCTCCACACCTCCATCAATGAACCTTCCCTCCCCACCTTCATCAATGAGCCTTCCTCCCTACCTACATCAATGAACCTTCCCTCCCCACCTTCATTAATGAGCCTCCCCCCCACCTCCATCAGTGAGCTCCGCCCCCACCTCCATCAATGAGCCTACCCCCCCACCTCCATCAATGAGCCTTCCCCCCCACCTCCATCGATGCGCCTCCCTCCTCACCTCCATCAATGAGCCTTCCCCCCCAACTCCATCAATGCACCTCCCTCCCTACCTCCATCAATGAACCCCCCCCACCTCCATCAATGAGCCCTCCCCCCAACCTCCATCTATGAGCTTACCCTCCCCACCTCCATCAATGTTCTTTCCCGCCCCACCTCCATCAATGATCTTTCCCACCCCACCTCCATCAAGAGCCCCCCCACCTCCATCAATGAGCCTTCCCCTCCCCTTCCCCATCAATGAGCCTGCCCTTCCCCCAACCTCCATCAATGAGTTGTTTTGACCCAGTCATCCAGCCTTTTTAGTCTCGGCTTTAATCACATCAACATCAAGGACAACACGTTCAGTTGCTGCCCAATATATCCCACCCACTTTCAGATCCCATTCTTTGCAATGGGCTGCACCATGTCCTAGAAATACAGAAAAGAAGTCCCTGGCTCTTTTCAAAAACATGACACAGAACAAACCAAAATGTGGATTATTTACAGATACGTGGAGGTGCCATTACCAATTAATGGAATCAATGCACGTTTGCTAAAGTGCGATGCGTTTCGGGAAAGCGCGTGATTTTACGTGCGCCGAGATGTGAACTTAGCCATAAGCGTGGTCCAGTTTTCTCCAGCGAGGGGGAAAATTAAAATTTTGGGTTACCTGTACGTTCCATATCCTGGAGTACAGGACAAGGCACAGACCTGCACTGACGGATCATGCACCCCTAGGCAACTGGACACCAACAACCCCACTAAGAACAACCCCTCCCCCTCAGGTGTCCTCCACCCCACTCCATGTGTCCCCAGTCTGCTTGGAGTTCATTTTAAGGTACCCAAAAATTATCGGGGGTGGAGGGAAAGAAGTGGGGGGTGCTGTTGAGGAGTTGAATTGGCCCATTGTTCCCGGTGTAAGTGGAAATGTTCCTGCGTAGCGTCTGCTTCTATTCCATTATGTTCTAAAAGCCTTGGGCAAATAACAGGTTTGTTTTAGTGGGACCTTTCCATGTCTGAGCTGACTATAATGGCGGGAAAGGAGCCGCCACATGCGGTCGTAGAATCTCCCCCCGGGGGTCGGAGGACCCTCTCTGCGTGAGCGGTAATACGCTTCATTACGAAGGTGTGATGCACTTTGATCCTCCTCACATCTGCAGCTTTGGTAATTTTGTCATTACCACTAATCAGCTGGCTGGAGTTGGAAGGTGATGGCGGTGGGGGGGGGGGGAACTGAAGGCTTTTGACTCCGGAGGAAGTGTTACCATGGTAACCCCCTTTTACATCCTTCTCCCCAGTGAAATTAGTGGAGAAATGCAATTGAGGGACTAAGAGAGAGAGAGGAGAGGAGAGCGGCTCCTGTGTGAGCACAGAGGTCATGGCGGTAGGGGGGGAGCGGAGGGGACCGTTAATGGGGGCCAGGACCTCTCTACCTTCTCCCTGGACCTGGGGTTACTCAGTCTGGCGGTCACTTGCAGATTTTTTGTAACTCTTGATCTTCCGATCTGCAGCGGTTGTTGGTTGCATTTTTGAGGATCTGTGATTCTTGTATGCATTGGAGGAGGTTTACTAAAACTGGAGAGTGGCAAATCTGGTGCAGCTGTGGATGGCAGCCAATCAGCGTCTAACTTCAGCTTGTTCCATTAAGCGCTTGCCGACCGTATACTGTGTCTATATATACGGCGGCAAGGCAACTCGCCTGTGCAAAAGCATTAGGGATGAGCCGAACACCCCCCCTGGTTCGGTTCGCATCCAGAACATGCGAACAGACCGAAAGTTCGCGCGAACATTCGAACACCGTTAAAGTCTATGGGACTCGAACGTGAAAAATCAAAAGTGCAAATTTTAAAGGCTAATATGCAAGTTATTGTTCTAAAAAGGGTTTGGGGACCCGGGTCCAGGGGACATGTATCAATGCAAAAAAAAGTTTTAAAAACGGCTTTTGTTTTCGGGAGCAATGATTTTAATGATGCTTAAAGTGAAAAAATAAAAGTGAAATATTCCTTTAAATATCGTACCTGGGGGGTGTCTATAGTATGCCTGTAAAGTGGCGCATGTTTCCCGTGTTTAGAACATTCCCTGCACAAAATGACATTTCTAAAGCAATAAAAGTCATTTAAAACTGCTTGTGGCTGTAATGTAATGTCCGGTCCTGGCAACATGGATGAAAATTATTGAGACAAATGGCGTGGGTACCCCCCACCCCCAGCCCATTACCAGGCCCTTTGGGTCTTGTATGGATATTAAGGGGAACCCCGCACCCAAATTTAAAAAAGAAAAGGAGTGGGGCCCCCAGGCCCTATATACTCTGAACAGCAGTATACAGGCGGTCCCCGGGTTACAAACAAGACAGGGACTGTAGGTTTGTTCTTAAGTAGAATCTGTTTGTAATTTGGAACAGGTACATTTTTTTAAGTGTAGCTCCAGCCAAAAAATCTATTTTTAAACTTTTTGGATAACATAGGGAAGGGTTATCATCACCCCTGTAACATTTGTTTTGCTGTCTGCGCCCCTGTTCAGAAGATTTCACCTCACTTTCTGTCCCAAAGACAGTTGGATTTTGAAAATTTGGGGTTTTTAGGGAAACAAGGATTGGTGATAAAGCATCAGTGGAGACACCTTTTTTCCATATTAACTCTTACAGGAGAGAATTTCCCTTCCTAGGGGTAGATTTCCTCTCACTTCCTGTTGTTTCCCTTCATTTGTAAGTCTGATGTTTGAAAGTAGGGGACCACCTGTATATACTATACGGCCTGCCCTATATACTCTGCAGAAATTTGTGTTTCCAGAGCACTCTAAGCCCTCACAGTTACTCTTGGTGGGCGCTGGAACAGGTCCTGCTGTGAAATATTACATCAAGAATTGTAATTACATGTCCCTGTTGAACAGGGTCAGAAAAATTGGGCCTTTGGTGGTGGTGGTGTTGCCACAACACTGTAAGCCCTCACAGTTACTCTTGGTGCGTGCAGGAATGGGCCCTGCTGTGAAATATTACATCAAGAATTTTAATTTGCACGTCCCTGTTAAACAGGGGCAGAAAAATGGGGCCTAATGCTGTGTACAGATGGCCGGACTTTTCGACCAAACTTGTCCGACGGAACAAATCCGTTGTACTGTGTGTGGGCTTCATCGGACCTGCAGCGGACCTTTTCTGTCAAAAATGTGATGGACTTTAGATTTAGAACATGTTTCAAATCTTTTTGACGGACTCGAGTCCGGTCGAAAAATCTGTTCGTCTGTATGCTAGTCCGACGGACAAAAACCGACGCTAGAGCACCTATTGGCTACTTGCTATGAACTTCCTTATTCTAGTCTGGTCGTACGTCATTGCGGTCGAATCCGTCGGACTTGTGATGTGATTGTGTGGAGACAAGTTTGATTAGACGGAAGTTTGTCGAAAAGTCCGTAGAAAAGTCCGACGTGATTCAGTCTGTTGAAAGTCCGGTCATGTGTACAGCAAAAATTGTAATTACATGCCCCTGTTAAACAGGGGCAGAAAAATTTGGGCTTTAGGCACTGGTGCTGGTGCCACAACACTGCAACCCCTCACAGATACTCTGGTTGAGCGCAGGAACGAGCCCTGCTGCAAAATATTACAGCAAAAATTGTAATTACACGCCACTGTTAAACAGGGGCAGAAAAATTGGGCTTTAGGCACTGGTGGTGGTGCCCAGAACCAAATATGTTCTTAGAAGTTATTAACATGAACATTGAGGAGGAATAGGATAGTCACTCAGCATCAGCATAGGCAGTCTTGAAGGGATCTCACATTTATAAAAAAATTAATCGGTTACATCAGCATCAGGTGCTTGGTAGCTGGTGATCCAGGACTGATTCATTTTTTTCAAGGTGAGACGATCAACGGAGTCTGTGGACAGGTGCACTCTGTGATCGGTTACAAAAGCCTCCAGCAGCACTGATTGTGCGTTCAGATAGAATGCTGGATGCAGGACAGGCCAGTAGCTCAATTGCATACTGTGCAAGCTCTGGCCAGTGATCCATCCTCAAGACCTAGTAACCCATACGTAATATCCACTTCCAGCCCAAGCCTCTTCTGGCACTTTTGTTTACATGTAACAATCAGTAATTTTTTGCTAGAAAATTACTTAGATCCCCCAAACATTATATATTTATATATATATATATATATATATATATATATATATATATATATATATATATATATATATATATATATATGTGTATGTGTGTGTGTGTGTGTGTATATGTGTATATATATATATATATATATATGTGTGTGTGTGTGTGTGTGTGTGTATATATATATATATATATATATATATATATATATATATATATATATATATTTAAAAGCAGGGGCCCTAGAGAATAAATTGGTGGGTGTTGCAATTTTTTATGTCACATGCAGTGGTTTCCAAAGCAGGCAAAGTCTTTTCTTGTATTAAGAGAGGGAGATATCATTTTGCCCCCCTGTAAAAACCATTAGTAAGACCTCATCTGGTCATATGATCACCATGTATAAATACATAAGGGGGGATATGATCCCCATGTATAAATACATAAGGGGGGATATGATCTCCATGTATAAATACATAAGGGGGGATATGAACTCAATGTATAAATACGTAAGGGGGGATATGATCTCAATGTATAAATACGTAAGGGGGATATGATCTCCATGTATAAATACGTAAGGGGGGATATGATCTCCATGTATAAATATGTAAGGGGGATATGATCATCATGTATAAATGCATAAGGGAGATATGATCACCATGTAAAAATAAATTTGGGGGGGGGGGTATGATCAACATGTATAAATACATAAGGGGGATATGATCTCCATTTATAAAGACATAAGGGGGGATATGATCACCATGTATAAATAAATTGGAGGGGGGGGTATGATCTCCATTTAAAAATACATAATGGGGGATATGATCTCCATGTATAAATACATAAGGGGGGATATGATCTCCATGTATAAATACATAAGAAGGGGAATATGATCTCCATGAATAAATACATAAGGGGGGATATGATCTCCATGTATAAATACATAAGGGGGGATATGATCTCCATGTATAAATACATACGGGGGGATATGATCTCTATGTATAAATACGTAAGGGGGATATGATCATCATGTATAAATGCATAAGGGGGATATGATCACCATGTAAAAATAAATTGGAGGGGGGGGGGGTATGATCTCCATGTATAAATACATAAGGGGGGATATGATCTCTATGTATAAATACATAAGGGGGATATGATCACTATACTTAAATACATTGGGGGGGGGGATATGATCACCACTTATAAATACATAAGGGGGGTTATGATCTCCATTTAAAAATACATAATGGGGGATATGATCTCCATGTATAAATACATAAGGGGGATATGATCACCATGTATAAATACATAAGGGGGATATGATCACTATACTTAAATACATTGGGGGGGATATGATCACCACTTATAAATACATAAGGGGGGATTTGATCACCATGTATAACTACATAAGGGGGATATGATCACCATGTATGAACACATAAGGGGGATATGATCACCATGTATGAATACATAAGGGGGGATATGATCTCCAGGTATAAATACATCAGGGGGATATGATCACCATGTACATAAGGGGTCCATATAGTGAACTTGGTGTTGAGTTATTCACTTTAAGGTCATCACAGAGGACAAGGGGGGCGCTCTTTACCTCTGGAAGAAAAGAGATTTCATCTCCAAATACAGAAAGGTTTCTTCACAGTAAGAGCTGTGAAAATGTGGAATAGACTCCCTCCAGAGGAGGTTGTGGCCAGCTCAGGAGTAGATTGCTTTAAAAACTGGATACTAACATTTATAGGTGAAGTTGATTCAGGGAAAATCCGATGGCCTCTCGGGGGATAAGGAAGGATTTTTTTTTCTCTGCTGGAGCAAATTGGAACAAAAAATACACACAAAAGAAAAAACTAGCGGGTGCGCCGATCAACAGTTTAGTATAGCCCTCCAGCTGGCAGCACATCTGAGGCTTTTTCCACCACCACGCTCGACGTGCAGATCCTAATGCGCCCGGTCCAGCCGGCGCTGCTCTCCGAGGACACACGAGCAGGATACAGGGGGGAAAGAGAGTGAGGACATCACACACTTTCCATGACAATGCGTTTCGGAGGCACGGCCTCCTTCCTCAGGCCACAGTGGAATCCTTGTTCTGTATCACAGTGTGAGTTGGACCATTGTAGTGTTTTTTTAAACTTTACCATATTAAAGCCGAGTTACACTAGGGCTGCTTTGCGCTCTCTTTTTTTTTTGTGTGTGTTTTTGTCTAGAGCAAATTGGTTCATGCTTTGTTGTGTTTTTTTGCCTTCCTCTGGATCAACTGTGGGTATAGGATTGTGCATATGGGATTGTATGACTTTTTTTTTTATTGGTATAACTAGATGGACTTTTTAACCTGACTAACTATGTAACTGTGTTTGCGCAGTTTTTCAAACGCAATTTTTTGGGATAAAAAAAAAAACACTATTTGAATGCAAAAAAAAAACAAAACACAATACATAACCCAATTGTTTTTGTAAAATATAAAAGATGATGTTACGCCGAGTAAAGAGCTAGCAAGAGTCCCACCTACTCCAATGCCCCCCTTCCATTGCATCGTGCAGGATTGGTAATTACTATTGATCCAGTCAATTAACCCGCCTACCATATCTGGAGATCTGTGACCCCTGGACTCGGTTAATTCCTCCCCATAGGCACAAATTAGTGTCATTTCATTTCTCCCCCCCCCAGCCACAGTTATTCAGTAAGAGCACCCCCCCTCCCCGCCTCTTTTAATCAGCATTATGCAATCGTTTAAAGCAGACTTCTCCTATAAAATTATGTTATCTTTCATGATTAAAAAAAAAGTCCATGAGCATCAAGTCCATTGACTTTGCCTAGGCTGAGATGGTATTACTAGTCTCCTGCAGGCAGGAAGAAGCATTTCCTCAGTCTCCCCTCCCCTCAGTGATCAGACTGTACATTGTAACTTTGTAGAAGGAGGAGGAAGCATTTCCTCAGTCTCCCCTTCCCCAGTATTCAGACTGTACAGTGTAACATTGTAGCAAGCAAGCCTCTGCCCAGGAAGTAGATGGTGACCCTAGAGTATGCCTAAACAAAGATGGCGCCTTCCTTCTGGAGAGGAAAGCAGATGAAGGTCAGGGGGAGTCCTGTGATCTCTGTGATGAGTAATAAATACCTGGAAGGGTCACACTGACACATTACTGAGCTTAGTTGCAGGTTATAGGATTTATGATTCTTGAATAGAGGTTGTTCTCCTTCAGGCGGAGCGCGATGCCCAGCGGAGATTTCACTCGATGTGCGCTTTGATACATAATATATAAAATATATAGATATGCACTTAAAAGTTAAAATAAAATCTCTCTGATCCTAGGCCCCCCTTTAATGAGCAGAGCAATACCTACCCCTCTGTATCTTCCCGCGCTGGTCGTACATCAATCCGAGCGGCGGCCATATTTGTTTCACCACTTCATTGGGCGGCCAGGTCTTGGGGACCTCGTAGCCCGTTCCCTCTGTTGCTCTCTGTAACATTTATTGTAGCTTTGCAGATCTTTGCATTATTCATCAAATAACCTTTTTATTTTCCTTTTAATATTTTCTCCGGCACATTTGCGCGCGTGGCCGGGGTCTTAAAAACCTTTCCCCGTTCCGAAAATGGAAGCAACGGGCGAAAGCGCGGAAGCCGCCGGAAAGTCGAAGGTTACGGTAACTGGAGCGGGAAGAATGTGTCGGATGCAAAGAAAACACTTTTCTGCCAGGTTGAGGACGAGGTTACAGAACCGCTTCGCCGTTTCAGCCTCCAGGATTGCCAGGCGCTCCCTTTTTTTTTTTTTTTTTTGCTGAACTGGTACTTCCGCACTCTCTACAAGTGTAATAATTGAACAAAAGCAAAGTAGGGCAGCGAAATGTCATTTATCAAACGTATTTTTTCTTTTGGGCCCTGTCATCAGCCAGTTGGTGCTCTTTTCTTCCGCAGAGTCAGTAATTCACTCGTCGCAGACCCTCCCGGCTTTCATAGTTCTTCATAAAACTTCATTGTCATGATTAAATACCCATAAAGGGATCGCTGTGATCATAGCGGGCTGCTCTCGTCTTGACATAAAGATGTGAACTGCATCCCCTATTAAAGAGAAGGACGTGAGTAATGCAGACTGACTCGGATACTCCACGTCCTACGGGTTCCAACCGATGGCAATGTCACCATTACTGAAGGAGTCTTTCTAGGGAGAATCTTACTGAGCGTTGGGCTCAAGCCAGGGCAAACCGCCATGTTCATTCAGGGTTTCTTATATGCTAAATGGCCAAATGTTGGTGGACCCTCCTCCAAATGATGGAGCTCAGGTGTCTCCAGTGAAGGGTACTGCTAATATTACATCATACAAAGGCATTAAAGATAATTGATGTTGAATGAGAAGACCTGGACCACAATCGGCATTTCCATTCATCCAGTTCCAATCTTGTGGTAACAGTTTGGTGAAGACCCTTTTCTGTTCCAGCATGACTGCACCCCTGTGTACAAAGCCAGCTCCATAAAGACGTGGTGTGACCAGTTTGGTGTGGAGGAACTTGAGTGTCCTGTGCAGAGCCCTGACCTCATCCCTACTGAACACCTTTGGGATGAATTGGAACCCTGATGGTCAACCAGGTGCTCTTATCCAACATCAGCACCTGATTTTACAAATGTTCTTTTGGATCACAGGGGTTCTAGCATTCTCAACCTTGGGGCAACTTGGGAAAAGTCCTTTCAGTGCCAGCATGACTGTGCCCCTGTGTACAAAGCCAGCTCCATAAAGACATGATTTGACCAGTTTGGTGTGGGGGAACTTGAGTTTCCTGCACAGAGACCTGACCAATTGCTTGTAAACATTTGGCCATTGCACCTACCTAAATGGCCAAAGGATGTGAACACCCCTTCAGATTATGTTACAGTTCATGTATTCTCAGTGAAGGGCACTGCTAATATTACATCATACAAAGAGAATAAAGACAGTTGATGTTGAATGAGAAGACCTGGACCACAATCAGCGTTTCCATTCATCCAGTTCCAATCTTGTGGTAACAGTTTGGTGAAGACCCTTTTCTGTTCCAGCATGACTGCGCCCCTGAGTACAAAGCCAGCTCCATAAAGACGTGGTGTTACCAGTTTGGTGTGGAGGAACTTGAGTGTCCTGTGCAGAGCCCTGACCTCATCCCTACTGAACACCTTTGGGATGAATTGGAACCCTAATGGTGAACCAGGTTCTCTTATCCAACATCAGAACCTGACTTTACAAATGTTCTTTTGGATCACAGGGGTTCTAGCATTCTCAACCTTGGGGCAACTTGGTAAAAAGTCCTTTCAGTGCCAGCATGACTGTGCCCCTGTGTACAAAGCCAGCTCCATAAAGACATGATTTGACCAGTTTGGTGTGGGGGAACTTGAGTTTACTGCACAGAGCCCTGACCAATTGCTTGTAAACATTTGGCCATTACACCTACCTAAATAGCCAAAGGATGTGAACACCCCTTCAGATTATACAGTTCATGTGTTCTCAGTGAAGGGTCCTGGTAACATTCCATCATACAAAGACATTGTAGACAATTTTGCTCTTCCAACCTTGTGGTAACAGTTTGGTGAAGATCCTTTTCTGTTCCAGCGTGACTGTCCCTTGTATACAAAGTCATCTCCATAAAGATATGGTGTGACCAGTTTGGTGTGTAAGAACTTAAGTGTCCTGTATAGGGCCCTGACCTCAACCCTAATGAACACTTTTGGGATGAATGGACTCACACCGATTGTGAGCCAGTTCTTCTCATCTGACATCACTACCTTACCTCACAAATGTTATTTTGGATCACAAGGGGTCTAGCCTTCCCCTGCACTTCCAGCCTCATGGCAACAGTCTGACCCCACAAATAATCTTTTGACTGAGTGGGTAAGCGAAGTAAGTTCCAAGTCATACCAAAGGTGTTCTGTGGTGTTGAGGTCACTTTGCTGTTCTGGGAAGAGTTTCCACAAGAGTTTGGAGGGTGTCCATGGGAATTTTTGCCCATTTGTGAGGTCAGTACGGATGTTGGATGAGAAGACCTGGCTCACCACTGGTGTTCCAATTCATCCTAAAGGTGTTCAGTAGGGTTGAGGTCAGGGCTCTGTGCAGGATACTCCAGTTCCTCCACACCAAACTGGTCACACAACTGGTATGGAGCTGGCTTTGTACACAGGGAGGACACAGTCATGCTGAACAGAAAAGGGTCTTCACCAAACTGGTACCATAAGGTTGGAAGAGTACAGTTGTCTCTACAATGTCTTTGAGTTGAGGTGTCAGCAGTGAAGTGTGCTGGTAATTCTCCATCATAGAAAGACATTGTAGACAATTGTACTCTTCCATCCTTGTGGTAACAGTTTGGTGAAGACCCTTTTCTGTTCCACCATGACTGTCCCCCCTCTGTACAAAGCCAGCTTCATAAGGATATGGTGTGATCAGTTTGGTGGGGAGGAATGCGAGTTTCCTGTACAGAGTCCTGACCTCATCCCTACTGAACACATTCGGGATGAATTGGAATGTGCGTAGTGAGCCCGGTCTTCTCATCCAACATCAGTACCTGATCTCACCAATGGTACAAATTCCCACAGTCACAAAATCTTGAGGAAAGTCTTCTCATAAATGTGGAGCATGTTATAGCCTCAAATTGCGGCAGCTCCATATTAAAGGGGTTGTACAGGCTCGTGTTTTTTCACCTTAATGCATCATATGCATTAAGGTGAAAAAATACCTTGCACTCACCGGCCCCCCAGCCCTCCCTTTTCACTTACCCAAGCCGCGATTTTCCATTGGCGCACCCCCGCCCTCCCTCTCTCCACGGGTTCCCAGCTCTTGATTGGATAGATTGATAGCAGCGCAGCCGTTGGCTCCCACTCCTGTCAATCAAATCCAATGACCTTGGTGCCGGGGGGGGCGGGGCTGAGTCCGGCATTCCTGTCAATGGAAGCAAATGCTAGACTCGGGAGCCCGTCAGTAAGGTAACCCCCCCGGGAGAGCGCTTCTCTTAGGAGGTTATCCAATGCAGGGAGGAGCCCCAAAAGCCGCCGAGGGACCCCAGAAATGGATGTTCTGGGCCACTCTGTGCAAAACGAGCTGCACAGTGGAGGTAAGTATGACATGTTTGTTATTTAAAAAAAATAAAAAAATGATCCTTTAGTGTCAGTTTGATGGTCATTAGGGAGATGGGGGGGGGGCAACACCCTATTAATGGCAATGGCTTTGAAATGGGAAGTCCAACAACATCAGTACCTGACCTCACAAATCCTCCAACCATAGTAAGGATCGGGTTCTTTAGGGGCTCAACACACACTTTTGCTATTGAACTCTGTCAACAGCATGATTACAGCAGGAGGTAAACAGAAACTGGAAACATTTGCTTAGAGCTTTCTCTGCAACAGCATATACAGATAAATATAAACCTTCACCATGTCAGATAGTGAAGTGAAATTGCCACATTCCTTTATATGTAGAAAAGTAGTTTGTACCCCCCCCCCCTCCCCTCCCAAAAGGGAAAGGGGACTTTAAATTGGCAAAGACACTAGAAATTGATTAAAAATCTGAATTTATTATACAAATAACTTGTAAATTTTGTAAAAAAAAGATCATCTAAGCATGGTGATTGCAGAACCAGACATTAACAAAGACATGATTGCTATAAAAATAAAAAATAAAGAACACAAGAATATGTCAAATCTTGCAATAAATTGTATGATATAATAGGTATCACTCCATTGTCTGTTAGCACTTATCCTGGATGTCGGACACCGGAAAGTACTAACGACCAATGGAGTGATACCTATTATATCATACAATCTATTGCAAGATATTACATATTTTTGTGTTCTTTGTTTTTTATTTTTATAGTAATCATGTCTTTTGTTAATGTCTGGTTCTACAATCATCATGCTTAGATGATTTTTATGTTATTTACATGTTTTTTGTATATAAAATTCAGATTTTTAATCAATTTCTAGTGTCTTTAAAGTCCCAATTCCCTCTTTTGGGGGTACAAACTACTTTTCTGCAACAATGTATATTATTTTTTTTCAAATTGTGTTTTTCAGTCCTGACTATAATATCAAAATGTGTTCAAAACCTCCACACCTTCCCTTTTATACAATGCATTATATAGTATATTGAATTGAACTCCTGCAAAGGTCAATTTCTGGTTCTTCTATCGTGTAATAAACGGTGTATCCGGTGTATACAAGACGTTCCCGCCTTCCCATTTGGAGCATCGAGCTGTATCACTCTCCCATAGTATTTGTAGCGATTTTTTTTTCAAACTCGCCGGATCGTACGTTAGATTGCATTTAAGGTATCATTTCCCCATAAAGCAGCATTGTGCGGTCTGCGGTGGTCGGTATTTCGCGTCGCGGCGCTGAACTAGTTCGAGGCTCTCCAAGACCTTCCTCTGTAAATGTGAAGAACTTTGTGAGAAATAAATACTTCTCGCGTTTCCTATCAAGCTGACGCCCCCCCCCCCCCAGCACCCGACCCGTCGCCTTCGCCTTATATTTTTATTCTGTGAGACATTTCTGCAAATGTCACTTTTTTTTTTTTTCCCCCCCTTCGGAAGCGAGCGGCACTTACATTTCTAAAGGTAAAAAAAAAAGATTAATTGTCAGAAGTGGCATTCACCGGCTCTGAAAATATTATAAGTTGTAAAAAATGTTATTATCTGTCACGCTCCTCGCACGTGCGGAGAGCGGTTCTGCGCTGAAATGTGATTTGAAAAGGGAAATGTAAGCGGCCTCTACCCTTTTCATGTGTCTTGGCTGTGCTGAGCCCCTCCTGGCCTCGCTTTCCTCTTCATAGTCCACTGGTCACCCCCTCGGAGCTCTACACAGGCGCCCAATGGCTACTTTATTAAACATGTCTTTGTTGGATAAGCCTACACTCACCGGCCACTTCATTAGATAGACCTACACTATATTGTCAAAAGTATTGGGACGCCCGCCTTTACACGCACATGAACTTTAACCACTTCAGCCCCGGGACCATTTGGCTGGCCAAAGACCAGAGCGCTTTTTGCGATTCGCTCGAACTGACAATTGCGCGGTCGTGCGACGCGGCTCCCAAGCAAAATCGACATCCTTTTTTTTTTTTTTTTCCCCACAAATAGAGCTTTCTTTTGGTGGTATTTGATCACCTCTGCGTTTTTTTAAAAATTTTTTTTGCGCTATAAACAAAAAAAGAGCGACAATTTTGAAAAAAAAAAAGCTATTTTTTTTTTTTTTGCTATAATAAATACCCCCAAAAAATATATAAAAAAACATTTTTTTTCCCCCCCAGTTTAAGCCGATACGTATTCTTCTACATATTTTTGGTAAAAAAAAAAAATCTATTGATTGGTTTGTGCAAAAGTTATAGCGTCTACAAAATGGGGGGGGGGGGGGTGTAGTTTTATGGCATTTTTATTAATATTTTTATTTTATTTTACTAGTAATGGTGGCGATCAGCGATTTTTATTTTTTTTTATCGTGACTGCGACATTATGGCGGACACATCGGACACTTTTGGCGCTCTTTTGGGACCATTCACATTTATACAGCAATCAGTGCGATTAAAAATGCATTGATTACTGTGTAAATGTGACTGGCAGTGAAAGGGGTTAACCTCTAGGGGGCAGTGAAGGGGTTACGTGTGTCCTAGGGAGTGATTCTAACTGTGGGGGGCGTGACTATGTGTGCCACGACACTGATCACCGCTCCCGATTACAGGGAGCTGTGATCAGTGTCCTGTCACTAGGCAGTACGGGGAGATGCTTGTTTACATCAGCACCAAAAATATGTTGAAGAATACATATCAGCCTAAACTGATGAAGAATTTTTTTTTTTATTTTTTTTTTCTGATATTTTTTATAGCAAAAAAGTAAAAAATATTGTTTTTGGGGGGTTTTTTTCGGATATGTTCTATAGCAAAAAGTAAAAAAAATAAATAAATAAATATATATATATATATATATATATATATATATATATATATATATATATATATATATATATATATATATATATATATATATATATATATATATATATATATTTTTTTTTACTTTTTATATATATATATATATATATATTTTTTTTTTCAAAATTGTCACTTTTTCTTGTTTAAAAAAAAAAAAAAATCACGCAGAGGTGATCAAATACCACCAAGCTCTATTTGTAGGGGGGGCGAGGACATCAATTTCGTTTGGGTACAACATCACACGACCGCGCAATTGTCAAAGCGACGCTTTGCCCTATCGCAAAAAATTACCTGTTCATTAAGGGGGGGGGGGGAAATCCTTCCGGGACTGAAGTGGTTAAATGAAGCTAAAGTTGTGTTCGTGTGGAAAAAGAGCAGGGCCCTCTGATCCCTCCTGTATTGATTTGTATTGTAAGTGTACTGTCTGCCCTCATGTTGTAAAGCGCTGCGCAAACTGTTGGTGCTATATAAATCCGGTATAACAATAGTAATAATTACTAGTAGAAAAAAAAAATTAATAATAAAAATGCCATAAATATTTGCCCTATTTTGTAGTTGCGATAACTTTTGCGCAAACCAATCAATATACGCTTATTTTTTTTTTTTTTTTTAACCAAAAATATGTTGAAGAATACATATCGGCCTAAACTGAGGAATAATTTGTTTTTTTTTTATGTATTTTTTGGATATTTATTATAGCAAAAAGTAAAAAAGTGTTTTTTTTTTTTCAAAATTGTCGCTTTTTTTTGTTTAAAAAAAAAAAAAAACACAGAGGTGATCAAATACCACCAAAAGAAAGCTCTATTTGTGGGGGGGGGGAGAAAGGACATCAATTTTGTTTGGGCACAATGGCGCACGACCGCGCAATTGTCAAAGCGACGCTTTGTCCTATCGCAAAAAACTACCTGTTCGTTAAGGGGGGTAAATCCTTCCGGGGCTGAAGTGGTTAAATGAAGCTAAAGGTGTGTTCATGCGGAAAAAGAAGAAAGAGAAAGAAAAAAAAAAAGATACATGTAGCGAACGACCGTTATTATTACTCGAATACTGTATTATTATTTTTGCTCGAGTCGCCGCCCAGGCTGAGAGCCGCCCGCAGATAAAAAATACATATCGGAGCACGTGGCTGCCGAGTCAAATAGTTCATCATCTGTATATTTTATTTATGAAGGGCTTTAAATGCGGAGAGAAGGTATGGACGCGGGATGAAAGAGCGAGCCAAAAACTATTATTATAGAAATTAGCGGTGCGTATTGGCGGCGATGGCTGGATAAGACGGGGCAGCGAGGCAGCGCCTTCCAGCAGCTTGAATATCGGAAATCAATTTGTATAATGCAAATCTTCTGGCCGCCATGGACTAATAGAACGGTTTTAACCCTCGTGGCGCGTGTAATAATAAAGAGCCGGCTTTACCAAGAACATTCTTTGCTTTAATCTCGCCCCGTCCCCGGGTGATGAGGGGGTAATCCCACAATGTCTTCCCCTGACTACAGGATCCAAGAAATCGTGTTAGGTCCACTTGGATGACCATCAAAAAAAAGTAGTATTTATAAAGTGTGCTAAGCTCAGATACACGAGTGTGTGTATATCAGGGGGTCCGCTTTACCACATTCAGGAGCCTATTTTTTTAAATAAATGCGGTGAATGTGACTTTCACCACAACATTCCTTGGGGGAGAGAGAAGGAAAGGAGTCTCCGACGCCGCACATCCACGCGAGTGTATGGAACGACAACCTCAGCCTGGGCTCCCACCAGACCATGCTTCCCAACGCATTTCGCTCTGCCCCTTGGAGCTTAATCATGGGGATTCCTTGGGATGAGAATCAGTCGCTGTCATTTGAAACATTCACCTGCAGAGAATGTTTGCTGAATGTCAGAATGTCCGCTTTATAAATCTTCCTCGAGATGACTGGTGTGAGCAGTAGTCCGTTGTAGTCTTTGTTTTCAATTTTTGCACTTATGGTTGTTATTGTCAAATTATTATATAATGATTAATGAGCTTAAAGCGGAGTTCTACCCAGAAATGGAACTTCGCTGAGTGGATCCCCCCCCCCCCCCCCCCCCGTTGCCACATTTGGCAGATTGTAAGGGGGAGGAGGGAGCGGATACCCGTCAAATTCAGGTATCTGCTCCCATATCCGGGGAAAGATCGCTGCAATCTGTGTGGCAAACAATGCAACATCTGCCCCCCCCCCCCCCCCGCTGCCTTCTGGGAGACACACAGGTCCCAGAAGACAGCAGGGACCACTCAGAATGCGACTCGTGAATCCACATGTCAGAAACCATGAAATCAGGCCGAGACAGAAGTACAGTTAAATCACACTTGTTTAATAATAAAAGTAAAAAGAACAAACGTAGTCAAAACATAGCCAAAGTTCAGTAACCGGAACGGATAGTCAGCCAAGCCAGAAGTCATGGATCAACGTTGTGGAACAGCAAGCAGGATCTGGAGCCAGAAGGGATGTCAGCAAAGCAAGTCTTTAAAAAGGATCGCAGGAGAATGTCTCTGTGATGTTGACCAAGGCGAAGGCAGAGATCCTCTGGACTGGACGGCTTAAGTAGGCAGGACTGATGAGCAGGATATCATCAACAGCTGAGTAAATATGGAGAGAGATGGGAGCTGGCAATTAGCCGACAGCTGAGCGGCCAGCTCAGAGAAGGAAGGGCTGAGCCCAGCCCTGACAGCGCAGTAGGAAATAGGCTGTGAAGCCGCAAGGCATTCCCTTATTAGGGATGCCGGTGCCTGCACCTGGAGCCGAGGGACGGCTCGGCTTCGGGTGCCGACATCGCGAGCTCCCTGGACAGGTAAGTGTCCATATATTAAAAGTCAGCAGCTGCAGTATTTGTAGCTGCTGACTTTAAAACATTTTTGTTCCCAGGCGGAACTCCGCTTTAAAGCAGTCGTAAAGAGGCTCCTTTTTTTTAACCTAAAATAAAAGAGGTTTATATTTGTCTGCTCTGTGTGCCAGTATTGCACAGAGCTGTCTCTTGCCTCCTCTTCTAGAGTCTGCTCCTCCTCTTCTGTGCTTGCTATGGGGCCACACATGCAGGCTTGATCCCAAGCAGGGCTGTGTGTGTGTCTATAGACACACACAGTCCATAGACACACACACACAGTCCATAGACACACACACAGACACTCCCTGCCCTACTCCCTGCACACTGTATTGGATTGACTTAAGCCAGAGCCAATGGCTCCTGCTGCTATCAGTATGTCCTATGAGACCAGCACTGCTGCTGATGGCACAGCACTGGATCGATACAGGACTCAGATCAGCCCCAATGCATCCACTTCAGACCTCAAATCAGCCCCAAATCATGCAGTTCAGACCTTAGATCAGCCCAATGCATGCACTTCAAACCTCAGATCAGCCCAATGCATGCACTTTAAACCTCAGATCAGCCCCAATGCATGCACTTCTGACCTCAGATCAGCCCCAATACATGCACTTCAGACCTCAGATCAGCCCAATGCATGCACTTCAGACCTCAGATCAGCCCAATGCATGCACTTCAAACCTCAGATCAGCCCCAATGCATGCACTTCTGACCTCAAATCAGCCCCAATGCATGCACTTCAGACCTCAGATCAGCCCAATACATGCACTTCAGACCTCAGATCAGCCCCAATGCATGCACTTCAGACCTCAGATCAGCCCCAATGCATGCACTTCAGACCTCAGATCAGCCCAATACATGCACTTCACACCACAGATCAGCCCCAATGCATGCACTTCAGACCTCAGATCAGCCCCAATGCATGCATGTCAGATCAGACCCAATGCATGCACTTCAGACCTCAGATCAGCCCCAATGCATGCACTTCAGACCTCAGATCAACCCCAATGCATGCACTTCAGACCTCAGATCAGCCCAATGCATGCACTTCAAACCTCAGATCAGCCCCAATGTATGCACTTCAGACCTCAGATCAGCCCAATGCATGCACATCAGACCTCAGATCAGCCCAATACATGCACTTCACACCACAGATCAGCCCCAATGCATGCACTTCAGACCTCAGATCAGCCCCAATGCATGCATGTCAGATCAGACCCAATGCATGCACTTCAGACCTCAGATCAGCCCCAATGCATGCACTTCAGACCTCAGATCAACCCCAATGCATGCACTTCAGACCTCAGATCAGCCCAATGCATGCACTTCAAACCTCAGATCAGCCCCAATGTATGCACTTCAGACCTCAGATCAGCCCAATGCATGCACATCAGACCTCAGATCAGCCCAATACATGCACTTCACACCACAGATCAGCCCCAATGCATGCACTTCAGACCTCAGATCAGCCCCAATGCATGCATGTCAGATCAGACCCAATGCATGCACTTCAGACCTCATATCAGCCCAATGCATGCACTTCAGACCTCATATCAGCCCAATGCATGCACTTCAGACCTCATATCAGCCCAATGCATGCACTTCACACCCCAGATCAGCCCAATGCATGCATCCCAAACCTCAGATCAGCCCAGTGCATACCCTTCAGACTTCAGATCAGCCCCAATGCATGCACTTCACACCTCAGATCAGCCCAGTGCATACCCTTTAGACTTCAGATCAGCCCCAAATGCATGCACTTCACACCTCAGATCAGCCTAACTTTTAGGAGCACCGGGTACCACTGTAGGGGTGCTGGTGGGCTTCATCTCTGCCTCAGCCACTAGCGAGCTTTCCGTGATGTCAGAGAGGTGGGTGGGCCTAGTGAGCCATTGTCAACCAGTGCAAGTGGCATCCTATGCCAGCCCGGGGACACGCGTCCCAAGTGTTTCACAAAACCAGGAAAAAAAGAGAAGCAATGCTAATGGAATAGCAACAAAGTGTAACAATATCTATTTTTGTATCATTTCATTGCTGCAATATTAAAAGTTGTCACATTTTGCTGCTGCTCCATTATTTCCACTTTTCTTAGTATTTCAGTTTATTGATCTGTGAATGCAGGTATTGGAGTTTGCTGCATTGTATCCTGTATGTGTAACAATTGCTGGATCGGTTAGGTCAGCTTTTCTTTTTTTTTTTTTCTTTTTATAGCATGTGTAGCCAAAACTGTTCTTGTTGGTAGGGAAGGGTCAAAAGTCCCATCAGTCTATATTTTTATACTGTCTGTGTCCCCTTTGGAAGGGAGTGGAGCCTCTGCAGTGAGCCCACTGCTTCCCTACAGAGAGCCAGACTCGTCTTCTGCAGCATGCAGGCAGGGCACGGGCTTTTCTACTCAGGCTGTGGCCGCCTTCTAAATGGAAATGAAGCGTAAGACTTTGCACAGCTTTTGTTTTTGATGCGCCCGGAATGTTTTCCGCTTCGGTTGGGATTTAATAAACTTGTCGCCGTGTTACTTTCATAAATCTCTTCCCAGGAATGCATGCATGAAAACTCTGCACATTCCATCATTTTTTTTTTTTTTCTGCAGAGGGACCTCACATGGGCGTTTGTCAGCTGACTGAGCCGCAGATTCCTCCTCTGTGCTTGGAATTCGATTACGAAGCTGCTGTGAATGCAATGTATAGTTATTTTGCGGTGAATAGAAAATTAATCAGCAGCACATAGGCGATGCAGCGCGGGGACCCGGTGTCCTCTTGCATATGTAATAAGTCGATGGGTGCAGAAGCCAGCTTCCTAATTAGATCACAGCGCACAATAAGCAGCCAGCCGCTCCTCCTCGGATATTAACAGAGTAAGGTGACGCCGGGGAAGACAGATGTTAGAGCTGTAGGGGATCAACAAGAGGGAGCGAGAGTGCTGCATGATTAAAGCGAAACCTGTCTTTGCTTCAAGAGTGCCTGCAGGGTCGCACTGGTGGAAGTAGGACTAAACAAATAGCAGCCCATTAAAAACTAAAACAAAATAGAAGCTTTTGCTGCCATACTTACCTTCAGTCTGGAACTGTCCCATGCAGTACTTTCTTTTCACCACTAGATGTCCTTACTCTTCTGAGTTGAATGATGGCCAGCATAACTCAACCCACTTTTTCTAAACCCAGACTGTCAGGGGCGCATGGATTTCAATGTTTTTTTCTGTTTTTTTTAAGCACATGATTAGAGCCTGAGGCTCTAATTGGCTTAAAAAAAGGGTGGGCTCTGCGCCCCGAGCCCACCCAGTTGTGTGACAATAGCGAATTAATATTTGCTGTGATCTACCTGATTTTCTTCCCAGCCTTTCAGGAAGCGGGTCCTGAGTCCTGATTGGCCAGGGAATATTAGGACTCCCGGTCAATCGGGTCTCAGGACCCACTTGCTGCTCGGCGGCCAGGAGGAGAAGCAACGGCCCCGGCTCTTCCCCTCTGCAAGCTGGAGCGAGGAGCAGCTGCCCTCCCCCCGGATCCTCGTCATCTGCCTCCTAAGGTAAGGCCTCTGATCGCCGCCTTCCTGTCCATGTCCCACGCGCGGGGGAGGGGGGGATTGCAGCCTTCCCACGCGCGGGGGGAATCGCAGCATTCCCGCCTTCCCGTCCATGTCCCAGGGGGGGGGGGGAGAATCGCAGCCTTCCCGTCCATGTCCCGGGGGGGGGGGATCGCAGCCTTCCCGTCCATGTTCCGGGGGGGGGGGGAATCGCAGCCTTCCCGTCCATGTCCCGGGGGGGGGGATCGCAGCCTTCCTGTCTGTCTCCCGCAGGGGGGTGGCATTAGTGTAAGTGATGGGATAGGTTTGTTTGCCACCTCCCCCAAATATTAGGCACCAGCCACTACTGTAGCTAATCAGCTTCTAACTTCAGAATGTTCAATTAAGCTTTGACAATAAAACCTGAATGCTGATTGGTTTCCATGCACAGCTGCACCAGATTTTTTCCACACCAGTTTTAGTATAAGTATAAGTGGTGGCATGGAATAGGCTGATGAGAGTAGAGTGATTACCTTATTAGTCTGCTGCTGCTCCTTCGCTGACCAATCCCAGTCTGGGCTGGTGACCAGGGCTGTATTGCTTAAATGGCGTAGCAAAAAAAGTGAGGTCACCATCCCGTAGCGTGCTTCCTTGCAGGGCGACATGAAACTGAGAACTGGACAGTATTGGAAATCCACTTTTACCTGTGTAAATTTAGCCGATGTGGTGGCACCAGCAATGAAAAAACGAGACTAGCTAGCCAGACATATAATGATGCCTTTACATTCCTTTGAACAATTCCCTGTAATGTTGCTCGTTTAGCTGTTGCTGTTGCTTTGTGGATATTTAACGATCAAGGTTGCCTTCTTTTAAATAGCTCCCTGTGATTGTATCGTACATCAGAGACAACAAACGGTCAAGCTTCTGCCTCTGTATTCTTTCCCACAATCCTTTGCTGTATTATTATAAGGGTTTGCTTTGAGACCCCCCAAACCAAAGCTCCTTGATCGTTCCTCTGCATTCTTTCCCAGAAACCCCAGCAAAGTTTTATCATCCCTTTACCAAGCTCCAGAACTCTTAACGATCTTGCCTTAGCAGGCTTTCCCATATCCTCTGTAGTTATCATTGGCTGTTAGTGTGGGTTGCTAGTGCCCGGGGCAGGGCAAGTATTGGAAGGGGAGACCATGACACTAGGGACCCCAGGTCAACCCTGCAGGAGATACAAGGCAGGTGCCCTGGGTGCTCATGGTCCAGTCCCCTGCCAGTTGAATTTGTGAACCAGAACCGGCTCTGGGACTCAGCTAGATCTGTGGGATGCCAGGATTTTGTTGAAATCCCAGGGCGGTCCCGTGAAATCCAGGATGGTCCCATGGAATCCAGGATGGTCCAGTGAAAAATCCGGGGCAATCCCGTGAAATCCAGGACGGTTGGGAGGGTATGGGTTTGCGCCCAAAGCAGCCGCAGCTGTGGCCCCACCCATGTTCCACCACTGGTTGTTGTCAACATAAAACTTTGACGACATGGCACCACAGGCCAATCAATGCTAAGTCTTTCTCTCTAAAGAGTCATAATGGGGGAAATAAGACAACACAATCTGGATTACAGTCGAGAACAATTTTGTCATCTTTTGCTCTTTTGTTAAAAACCATTGAAATGCATCGGCAATTAAAGTTGTTTGGGTAGTTTGTTCTTTTTTGGTGGCGTCAAAGTTGCTCGGCTGATGTTTAGACCTTCCTTCTGTGAAGAAACACAAATGGCAGCACAGTGATCTAAACAATACGTTGTTGGCAAGGAGAAGCTCGGTGTCTCTATAGAAACCGTCCTTCAGGTGTAAGAGACGGCAGATGCATCTTAGGTGAGCCACAGGGAAAAACATCACTTAACAATAGCGAAAGACATAAGATTAGAATTAAGGACGTGACTAATTCTGTGGCAGAGGAACGGATCTTAATAGCGGTAGATGAGAACCGTAACATCAAGGTCTCGGAACTCGTCGCAGTTGCCGACAGGAGATAATGGTCACGTCTGCTTTATGTAAAGTGTAATCAGTCACTTGCCCAGGGGTGGCCAATCGGGTTTACTGATTCTCTGATCTGGCAGCTTTAAATTGGGTTTATATAAATAACACATATATAAAAGCTATCTACAGCTTGGACTGGTGCCTGGAGCCCCCCTCTGATTACCGGACAAACTTAGGAAAGTCACTCAGTGGGTACCAGGCAACAGGCACCCTAGATGACAGTCTAAATACACAAAAACCAGTCTATAGATAACGTCTATGAAGGTTTTTATTTATCCAGGCTATGGTATGGCTAATAATAGTCAAGTTCTGAGATGTTTCACTGCTCATCCAAGTGGCTTCCTCAGTTCCAATTGTATCTGTAGACCAGCCTTTCTCAACCAGGGTTCCATGAAACCCTAGAGTTCCTTCAGAGGTGGCTAGGGGTTCCTTGAGCTGCAGCGGTTTAATGTCCTGCCTGTTGGTGTCTGCAACATTTTGGCACCAATGCCACTTTGCAGAGCCACTGACCTCTTCTCCTTTCTAAGGTCAGCAACCACTGACACTAGTGATCTTGTTAGCTGTCTGGAAATGAAATATTCTTTCCAAAGACCACCAATGTAAGGAGCCTTCTTTTCAAAGACCACCAATGTAAGCAGCATTCTTCCCACTAATTGCCAATGTAAGGAGTATTCTTCCCACTGACTACCAATGTAAGGAGCATTCTTCTTACTGACCACCAATGTAAGGAACATTCTTCCCACTGATCACCAATGTAAGGAACATTCTTCTCACTGATCACCAATGTAAGGAACATTCTTCCCACTGATCACCAATGTAAGGAACGTTCTTCTCACTGATCACCAATGTAAGGAACATTCTTCCCACTGATCACCAATGTAAGGAACATTCTTCCCACTGATCACCAATATAAGGGACATTCTTCCCACTGATCACCAATGTAAGGAACATTCTTCCCACTGATCACCAATGTAAGGGACATTCTTCCCACTGATCACCAATATAAGGGACATTCTTCCCACTGATCACCAATGTAAGGAACGTTCTTCTCACTGATCACCAATGTAAGGAACATTCTTCCCACTGATCACCAATGTAAGGGACATTCTTCCCACTGATCACCAATATAAGGGACATTCTTCCCACTGATCACCAATGTAAGGAACATTCTTCTCACTGATCACCAATGTAAGGAACATTCTTCTCACTGATCACCAATGTAAGGAGCATTCTTCTCACTAACTATCAGTGTAAGCGGACTGCCCCTTACTGCCCACAAATGGTATGTGTCCAACATACCAAAATTTGTTCATAAAATTATTGTTAGCAGGGTTCCCTGAGACCTAACCATTATTTCAAGGGCTTTTCCATGATAAAAAGTGTTAGACAAGGGGCTATAGATAGTACTTCATGAACAATGGTATGCTTACTACGTTACTGCCTTTTTCTTAGCTACCTCACATACTATAAATAAACTTGCATAAATATTTAAAGAAGACTACTCATTCACTATAGACCACGATGCCTGAACAAAATAGTGACCTATCCAAGGTGTGTGTGTATAACATTATCTACCAAATTCAAGGTGTTCCTCTTAACTGTCATCAGATCCCCATCTAGGGACCCTTGGCCCGGCTTCTTTTTAGGTTACTAACCAAAGTAACCTTTTTCACTGTCACCTCCTCAGGCTTCTGCTGACAGCAATGAATAGCAACCCACCAATGGTTCTAACTGTCTGTGTGGTGACGGTTGTATTCTTCATCTTGGTTGCTCAACTCCTAGTGTCTGCAGCAGGCCAGATTACCGATTTTATTTCTTGGAAAGACGAGTGTAAAAAAGAATTTCCTTTTTGATTATTTGAGGAGTGCTGCACTATCATGTTCTCTATTTGAATCTTTTTGTTTTCATCCTCATTGGAATTTTTTCCACATTCTGGCTCCTGCACAGCCTAGACAAGCTCCAAGGGCTTTGAGCTTTACAGCTGAGCACCTTGATGTGAAATGCATTGAGACTCTTTTGATGGCTTGCACCGAATGATCTTTTAATTTACGAATAATAAACTGTGAAACCCAACATCAGTATGCATATAATACCTAACGCATTGAAAATCTGGGATTCTGAGCTTGTGCAGCAGGTGGTACTCTTGCACCTGAATTGGGGTGGATGGCAGCAGGATGTGTTGGAAGTATAGAGCAGCCTTCTTCAACATTTTTTTTTTACCCCAGAGGAACCCATGAAATAATTAATTTTATCAGGAAACCCCTGATAAAAGTAATTTAATCGGGAGAAAGTGGGAAGAGTGCCCCTTAAGATAAGGGGAAGACTTGGCTTTGCCAAGTGTCATTGGTCCTGGATTTATACAGTCACTATCAGATGGGAGGTCCATCAACCACAGCTGAAGGAACCCCAAACAACACTTTAAGGAACCGTGGGGTTCCACAAAACCTGGAGTCAGTGAGAAGTTTCCCTTACAGACAGCTTACTGAATGACATGATCGTTGGTGTCATTCAGCAAGCTCTGCCAAGTGGTATTGGACATGAAACTATCTATTCTCCATTGAATGGGAGGTTAACAACACCTTGAGGAACCGTAAACAAAACCTAGAGTTCTATGAAATCAGGAGTCGTTGGGCAGATTGCCCCCTTACATTGATAAGAGAAGAATGTCCCTTTT
This sequence comes from Lithobates clamitans, assembly GCA_037952925.1. NCBI lineage: Eukaryota > Metazoa > Chordata > Amphibia > Anura > Ranidae > Lithobates > Lithobates clamitans. The sequence continues at coordinate 35,278 of JBBGZY010002803.1, read as the reverse complement.
TCTTGTGAAAAAAAAAAAGAGAAGAATGTCCCTTACAGAAAGCTTGCTGATAGACACAAAGATCATTGGTGTCATTCAGCAAGCTTTGCCAAGTGGCATTGGTCCTGGAACTATGGAGGCACCATCAGATGGGGAATCAATCAACCACAGCTGAAGGAACCCCCAGCAACCTCTTGAGGAACCGTAGGGTAGCTGGCCTGGAATGTCTTGAGCATCCTTTCTCAACCAGGAACTCGTTGGCTCCTTTCAAGGTTGCCAGGGGCTCCTGGAGCAGAGATCAGTGGTGGCTTGATTTCCTGCCTTGCCTTTGCCTGCATACTTCCATCACCAACATTACTTGGTAGAGTAAGTGGCATGGAACCACCTCCAACCTAAGGGGCAATATATTTCTGTCCATTATTATTTTTCTTATTTTATTTGCATGATTTTCTATAAAAAGCTTTGTCTTTTAGAACAGGAACATATTGAAATTATCTATTCTGGGTGTCAAATATGCTACATTCTTTTTTTTTTTTTTTCATGTTACGTTCTATGGCTTGTCAATTACAATAATGTACCATTAGAAATACATGATTTTTTTTAGGCAGATGTTCCCTGAGATCTGAACAGTTTTCAAGGGTTCCTCTGTGCTAAAAATTATGAGAAAGGCTGATCTAGAGCTCCTGTATTCGCTTACTATACAACCCCAACAAGCTTAAGGAGCTCTGGTATTGGGGAGGGGACGTGTTTCAGGCACTGGGGATTGGTTGGGGAGATGTAAGCTTTGGAGTCTAGAGAAGCGAAGGGAAAACTTGAGCAGTTTAGTGATGCTCATTCATAGTCCAACTAGCAGGCAGAAGAAGTATTGAATAGCAGAATCACCCTGTTGCCTACACAGCATGGTAGAGCTGTGGGAAACACAAGAACGACTGAACAAAGCAGTTATTCTCAGTCAGAGTACAATGGAACCCCACTGTTCCTCAAGAGGTTGTTAGGGGTTTTTTGAGCTATGGCTGATTGGCCTCCCATATGATGGTGCCACCATAGTTCCACGTCTAGTAATTCAATATTTCCAGTAGTCATTCTCACAAACGGTTCAATGGAACCCCAGGGTTCCTCCAGAGATTGTTAGGGATTCCTTGAGCTGTTGTTGATTGGCCTCCCATCAGATGGTGCCACCATAGTTCCAGGTCTAGTATTTCCATATTTCCAGTAGTCATTCTCACAAAGGGTTCAGTGGAACCCTAGGGTTCCTCCAGAGGTTAAGGGTTCCTTGAGCTATGGCCGATTGACCTCCTATCTGATGGTGCCACCAGAGTTCCAGGTCTAGTAGTTCAATGTTACCAGTAGTCATTCTCACAAAGGGTTCAGTGGAACCCCAGGGTTCCTCCAGAGATTGTTAGGGGTTCCTTGAGCTGTTGTTGATTGGCCTCCCATCAGATGGTGCCACCATAGTTCCAGGTCTAGTTGTTCAATATTACCAGTAGTCATTCTCACAAAGGGTTCAGTGGAACCCTAGGGTTCCTCCAGAGGCTGTTAGGGGGTTCCTTGAGCTGTGGCTGATTGACCCCCCTTATCTTATGATGCCACCATAGTTCCAGGCCCAATGCCACTCGGCAGAGCCAGCATCAATTACCTATTAACTGCCTGTAAGGGTGGCATCCTGGTCACCAATGTAATGGAGGCATTTTTTCCCACTGACCATCAATATAAGGGGCAATTCCCCAATGGCCTTAGACTCCTGACCTTTTTTCAGAGTTCCTCAGAGATAGAGGTTGAGAAAGGCAGGAACAAAGTAACAACTGTTGTATATTTTGGGACACTTTTTAAATGCAACAGCGTTAAAGAGAAATGTGATCAGCAGGATCTGGGTCCATGTCTATGTCCTAGAATCAGACATCTCCAAACTATGGCAGTTGCGGAACTACACGTCCCATGAGGCATTGTAAAACTCTGACAATCACAGACATGACTAGGCATGATGGGATTTATAGTTCGGGAACAACTGGAAGGCCATAGTTTGGAGACCTAGATAAGAAAAAGAACGACTTAGTTGCTACCCACTAGATCCTTGTCTTGGCCATTTTACTGCCACCGGATTCTGCAGGGTCTAATGCATTCCACGTCTTCCCGGCTGTATGGGGGCCGCCGGAAGAAAAGATGTCTTTATTTCGGAGAGAAGCTTGGCTTTGTTGAACGAGGTATTTAACATGGAGAAGAGAAAAGCAGGATAGGCAGGAATGGAGATCTCCCAAGGCAGAGTATGTGAGTGCCTAAGGAAGCCCCCCGGGCACCATGCTGGCTGTCACAGTATCTAACAGAGACAAATTAGAAACACGTTTTTGTGTTAAATATTCCGGCAACAGTAGCGCTGATAGAATATTCATTCTTTTTCTCTTTTTTTTTTTTTGATACATGTTTACTTTGTGTATTTATAAAAAAAAATTTTTTATAAAGGTGTTTGGATTTTTAAAGATACACTGCGGTTTAAGCTTTGAGGAAACGTTGTTTTCTTTGTGCGCTGATTTTGTAGATATTGTTACAATGTGATAATTGCTCCTTCTGCGTCATTCTCTATAAATCCGCCACATATCGGGCTACATTTACATTTGAGCATAGCGACGCCTTGTGCAATATGCGTTTTAGCGCTTTTTTTTTTACCGTGACTGCCAATTTATTTGAATGGCTTGCCTGTCATGTGAAAAGCGCGCCAAAGAAGCTGAAGTGTTAAACTTTGGCACTGAACCAAACACATTTGGCGACACACGTTTTAGCGCATTTTTGGTACGACTTCCAATTGAGTTGAATGATCTGCCTGTTGCGTGAGAAATGTGCCAGAGAAGCTCAAGTACCACATCTTAGCGCTGAGCCAAACACGTTTGGCAATGTGTTTTAGCGCATTTTTGTCATGACCACTCATTGAGTTGAATGGGCTGCCTGTCGCACACAAAAAAAAAAAATGCACCAAAGAAGCTCAAGTACCAGATTTTGTCACCAAGCTAAGCGCGTTTGGAGACGCGTTTTTAGTGCATGTTTGGTATGACTCCCTATTGAGTTGAATGGGCTGTATGTAACATGAAAAAACATGCCAAAGAAGCTCCAAGTACCTTTTTTTGGCGGCAAGCATGTTTGGCTACCCGTTTTAGCGCATTTTAACACGACCAACCATTGAGTTGGATGGGTTGCCTGTTGTGCAACAAATATGTCAAAGAAGCTCAAGTAACGAATTTGGGCACTGAGCCAAGTGCTTTTGGCGACTCATTTTAGTGCGTTTTTGCCACAAGCACCCATTGAGTTGAATGGGCCTTCTGTTGTGCAAAAAATGTGCCAAAGAAGCTCAAGTAACAAAATTTGGCACAGAACTAAGCGCGTTTGGCAACTTGTGTTTAGCACTTTTTCGGCACGACTGCCCATTGAGTTAAATGGGCTGCCTGTCATGCAAAAAAACATGCTAAAAAAGAACATAAAAACCAAATTTTGGCACTGAGCCAAGCACTTTTGGCGACTCCTTTTTAGTGCACTTTGCCACGACCACCCATTGAGTTGAATGGGTTGCCTGTCGCACGAAAAACATGCCAAAGGAGTTCAAGTGTCAAATTTTGGCACCAAGCGCTTTTGGCGACTCGTTTTAAAGCATTTTTTGCCACGACCACCCATTGAGTTACATGGGCCGCCTGTTGTGTGAAAAATGCGCCAAAGAAGCTCAAGTAACAAATTTTGGCACCGAACCAAGCGCGTTTGGCAACACGTGTTTTAGCACTTTTTCGGCACAACTGCCCGTTGAGTTGAATGGGCTGCCTGTCAAGTGAATAATGGGCTAAAGAAGCTCAAATACCAAACTTTAGCAGTAAGCCAAGATCGTTTGGCGACACACATTTTAGCACATTTTTGGTATGGCCGCCCTTTGAGTTGAATGGCCTGCCTGTTGCTTGAAAAACACGCTAATTAAGCTCAAGTTCCACATTTTGGCACCAAGCCAAGCGCTTTTGGCGACACGTTTTAGCGCATTTTTTGGTATGACTTTCCATTGTTGAATGGGCTACCTGTCGTTCAAAAAACATGCCAAGGAAGCTTAATTACCGAATTGTGGCACCGAGCTAAGCACGTTAGGGAACACGTTTTAGCACATTTTTGGTTTAACTGCCCTTTGAGTTGAATGGCCTGCCTGTCATGCAAAAAAACCCCCCAAAGAAGCTCAAATACCAAATTTTGGCACTGAGCCAAGGACTTTTGGCGACTCGTTTTAGTGCACTTTGCCACGACCACCCATTGAGTTAAATGGGCTGCCTGTTGCGCGAAAAATGGGCCAAATAAGCTCAAGTACCACATTTTGGCACTGAACCAAGCGCGTTTGGCGAAATGAGTTTTAGCGCATTTTTGGTAAGACTGCCCATTATGTTGAATGGGGCTGCCTGTCACGTAAAAACGCGCCAAACTAGCTCAAATAGCAAATTTTGGCACCCAGCCAAGCTCGTTAGGCTACGGGTTTTAGCTCATTTTTTGGTACAATCGCTGATTGAGTTGAATGGGCTGCCTGTTGCGCCAAAAATGCACCAGAGAAGCTCAAGTGCCAAATTCCGGCATCAAGTCAAGCGCGTTTTGCGTGTTTAGCACATTTTAGCACGACCACCCACTGACCTGAATGGGCTGCCTGTCACGTGAAAAGCACGCCAAAGAAGAAGTAGTACCACATCATGGCGCCGAGCCAAGCGCGTTTGGTGACTCGGTTTTTAGTGCGTTTTTTGCCACGACCACCCATTGAGTTAAAGAAGCTCAAGTACCAAATTTTGGCACTGAACCAAGCATGTTTGGCAAAATGCGTTTTGGCGGCTTTTTTTTGGTATGACTGTCCATTGAGTTGAACGGGCTGCCTGTCACGTGAAAAACACGCCAAAGAAGCTCAAGTATCAAACTTTGGCACCGAGCCAAGTGCGTTTAGCGGCACGCCTTTTTTCGCTGCTACCTATGTTTAGGCTGCCATCAAGAAATATCGACACCGCAAGCGCATTGCACATTTTTAGCGCATTTTTTTTTGCACGTTTTCAAAAACGTGGCCAGAAAACGCGCATTTCTGATATGAGTGGGGGGGCCCCACTGTATATTTTCCCTTTCACAGCGGTTGGACCGGCACTGGAATATCTTCGGCAGCCTTCGGTGAAATAGCGCTTATGCAGTGATTTCTAAGGAAAATTTTTTTTTTTTTTTTACCATCCGACGAAGGTCGGCGGGACGAAGGTTGCGGCGTCGCGATGCAGCAATTTAGAAGCGAAGCGCTGAGTTCAGTTCTTTGTATTACATTCGGTATACAGAGGGATCGTTGTTTTATAGAGATGATATTGGCCTTTTAACACTTTTTTTTATTTGCCGAGAGAATGGCATTCGGCAACAATGGGCTCGAAACGCATTGTAGTTGGAGCGAACACATCGTGAAATCCGAGCCGTTCCTGAAACGAAATTTCATTGCGGCGTTTGTGCTGGAAATGGATAATAGTTCGGCGGTGAGAGGATCCCGCTTGACGTTCTTTGTTCCTTCGAGAGATGTGACCGCGATTGTTTTCTTTATATATGAACTTCAAGTGTTATAGAAGAATTGCGTTCTGCATGCATTGCGTCTGTAGCTTTTAATTACAATGGATTATGCTCTGTGATTGTTGGCGGTTATTTTGTAGCAATCCCAGAGTCCTGTATATTTACAATGTATCAAATCTGATCTCCAGGCAAATACACAGTCCCTTCTGTATTGTACTGTGATCGTGCTGCCCCCCCCCCCCCCCCCTCTCTACATTGTAAAGCGCTGCGTAAACTGTTGGCGCTATAAAAAGTCGTGAATAATATTAATAATAATAAAAGAGTTGTTTTACCTGTATTTCTGTATGTTATTATATTGCAGGTTACCCGTTCTTAGATGTGATGGCTGCATTCGTTTTATTTGTCAGGCTTTCTTTCTTCTATTTTCACCTGGTGATCCCGCCAGTGGGCCTGTTGTTTTTCAACAGCACAAGCTGTCCTTCAAATAATGTAGGAATTACAGGGCTAAGACAAACTATTTACCAGTGGCGGCCGGTGGTATATATTTTTTTTGGGGGGGGGGGGGGGGGGGGGGCGGCAAACAGTGCACAGCCACCCTCCTCTCGGCCTGGTCACATAGTGCACAAAGCAAGATCCATAAAGACATGGATGAGTTTGGGGTGGAGGAACTTGACTGGCCTGCACTGGTCCAAGCCATTTGGTGGGGGGGGGGGGGGGGATTATAGTGTGGGGTTGGGCTTGGCCCCTTAGTTCCAGTGAAGGGAACTCTTAGGCTACTTTCACACTGAGGCATGCGGGCGCCGTCGTTTTAGCGGCGCTAGCGAAAAAGGGTTAAAAGCGGGGCTTTGTGGGCGGGTTTGCAGCACTGCCCTATTGTTTTGCAATGGGAAGGGGCGCTTTAAGAGCGGTAAATACACCCCTCCTACAGCGCTCCAAAGATGCGGCTTGCAGGACTTTTTGGACCGCCCTGCAAGCGCACCGCTCCAGTGTGAAAGCCCTCGGGGATTTCCCACTGGAGTGCATTGAGCGGCTCTTTCGGGGCGCTTTGCAGGCGCTATTTTTAGCACTTTAGCGCCTGCAAAGTGCCTCAGTGTGAAAGGAGCCTTAAGGCGTCAGCATACCAAGACATTTTGGACAATTTCATGATCCCAACTTTGTGGGAACAGTTTGGGGATGGCCCCTTCCTGTTCCAACATGACTGCGCACCAGTGTACAAAGCGAGGTCCATAAAGACCTGGATGAAGTGGAGGAACTTGACTGACCTGCACAGAGTCCTGACCTCTACCCCAATAGAACAGGGATATGCAATTAGCAGACCTCCAGCTGTTGCAAAGCTCTGCCTCTGGGTGTCATTCTTGTGGCTGTCAGAGTCTTGCTATGCCTTAGACCCCTTTCACACTGAGGCGCTTTCATGCTAAAAAAAAAGCGTCTGAAAAGCTCCCGAAAACCTATTTTCATAAAAATCCATGAATGCTTTCACACTGAGGTAGTGCGCTGGCAGGGTGGTGAAAAAATGCCCCTCTCCATTGAAATGAATGGAAAGCGCTTCAAAAGCGCCTGAAAAGTTCAAAAGTGCTCAGTGTTTTACTGGCAGTTTACAAGCGCCTCAGTGTGAAAGGGGCCTTAAGGGTATTGTAGTTCTGCAACAGCTGGAGGTCCGCTAATTGCATATCCCTGCGATAGAACAATGAATTAGAGACTGCGATCCAGGCCTTCTCGTCCAACATCAGTGCCTGACCTCACAAATACGCTTTATGGTCAAACATTCCCATAGACACACTCCTAAACCTTGTGGACGGCCTTCCCAGAAGAGTTGAAGCTGTTATAGCTGCAAAGGGCGGAGCCAACTCAATATTGAACCCTACGGACTGTACACACGATCGGACTTTCCGACAACAAAACCGTAGATTTTTTTTTTTTTTTCTGGAGGATGTTGGCTCAAACTTGTCTTGCGTAAACACGGTCGCACAAATGTTGTCAGAAATTCCGAAACGTCGAACGCGGTGACGTACAAGACGTACGACGAGACGAGAAAAATGAAGTTCAGTAGCCAAGTGCGGCTCCTCCTGCTTGATTCCGAGCATGCGTGGAATTTTGTTGCGTCGGAATTGTGTACACACGATCGGAATTTCCAACAACAAGTTTTGTTGTTGGAGAATTTGAGAACCAGCTCTCAAACATTTGTTGTCGGAAATTCCGACAGCAAGCGTCCGATGGAGCCTACACACGGTTCGGAATTTCCGACAACAAGCTCACATCGAACGTTTGTTGGCGGAAATTTCCGATCGTCTGTACGCGGCATAAGACTGGGATGCCATTAAAGTTCATGTGTGTGTGTGTGTATATATATATATATATATATATATATATATATATATATATATATATATATATATATATAGATATATATATATATATATATATAGATATATATCTATATATAAATAAAGGCGGGTGTCCCAATACTTTTGGCAATATAGTGTATATGGGTTCTTCAAAAAGTTTCCACACTTTTTCTTAACCCTATGAAATGTAAAAAAAAGTGCAAAAAAACTTTGACGGCCTTTCTTATACTTTTTTTTTTTGTTGGGGGGGGGGGGGGGTTTCGGGAAGCTCACCAGTCATGTTTGGCGTCTGTCTACACTGAATTAATCATTTTTTAATTATAATGGTAATTTCTGTTCTTCTGAAATCCTCCCGATCAGCATTTGGAATATACGGTTTACATTCTAACAAGTGAATTTTTTTTTTTTAATAAATATAACGGTCATTTGGTATTCTGATGCGTCCTCTTTTATGGGACTGCGATTTTTGCTGCCAACATTTTGTTGTCCCCTCCTCCCCCCCTCTTCTCTGCACATCTGGCTGGGACACCGGCTCCGCTCTCGCCTGACTTGCGGAAGGCGGAAATGTAATTAGCTCCTGGTTTCGTTTATTAGCGAATACACACAAGAGCGCGTCTGAACGTCGCCGGGGACCCGCCAGCTGGATAGATTAGATTTTGTTGCATCTGACAATTAGCGTTTCATAATTTGCACAAATTCATTTAACATGTTTTGTGAGGGGGAAAAAAAAAATAAAAATAAAGCACATTGCGGCATCGACCTGCCGGCGGGAGACGCGGATGGCGGAGTGAAGGAAGCTGCGAACGCAGCGTTTTCCAGGCAACGTGATGGGTGTGAAATGTCACAATGTGTGTGATTACAATGTATCCAAAACCAAAACTTTATTTTTTTTTTTAGTTTTGGATGGAGCGTCGAGGCATTGGAACCCCTGCCAGGTTTTTATTGGTGGATTCATACAGAGGCGCTAGATCTCCTGTTATTGGTCTGCTGTCAATGACTTTCTCATTGAATGACTTTGGTAAGGCTGCTCACATGTACCAGAGTACCCCTGGGGGAGGGGATGGGGGTACATACAGGTGTAATCCTTAGACATGGACATCAACCAATCAGCTATAATATTATGACAACTGACAGCCTGAATAACATTGATTCTCATTACAGTGACATCTGAAAGTGGGTGGTATATATGAGGCAGCAAGTGAACATGTTGTCCCTGAAGTTGACATATTGAAAGCAGAAAAAATGGACAAGTGCAAGGATTTGAGGGACTTTGACAAGGGCCCAATTGTAATGCACAGATGACTGACTGGGTCAGAGCAACTCCAAAACTGCAGCTCTTGTGGGCTGTTCCCGGTCTGCAGTGGTCAGGACCGTCCAAAAGTGGTCCATGGAAGGAAAAATGGTCAACCGGTGACAAGGTCATGTTCAGCCAAGGATCATTGGTGGAGGTGGGGAGGGAAGGATCATCGATGAAGGTAGGATAAGGGGGGGGGGGCATTGATGGAGGTGGGGAGGGAAGGCTCATTGATGGCGATGGGGAGGGAAGGCTCATTGATGGAGGTGGGGAGGGAAGGCTCATTGATGGAGGTGGGGAGGGAAGGCTCATTGATGGAGGTGGGGGGGGGCTCATTGATGGCGGTTGGGAGGGAAGGCTCATTGATGGCGGTGGGGAGGGAAGGCTCATTGATGGAGGTGGGGAGGGAAGGCTCATTGGTGGGGGTGGGGAGGGAAGGCTCATTGGTGGGGGTGGGGAGGGAAGGCTCATTGATGGCGGTGGGGAGGGAAGGCTCATTGATGGCGGTGGGGAGGGAAGGCTCATTGGTGGAGGTGGGGAGGGAAGGCTCATTAAAGGAGGTGGAGAGGGAAGGCTCATTGATGGAGGTGGGGAGGGAAGGCTCATTGATGGAGGTGGGGGGAAGGGAAGGCTTATTGATGAACATTGGGTGGGGGGGGGGAGAGGCTCATTGATGAAGGTGTGGAGCGAAGAGCTACTGGTCTACGGCGGAAGTAAACTTTTTTTCTTTTTTAAAGCAAGAGATCTTTTCTTTTTGCTTGATCTTTTGCATTCAATGGTAGAGGAAAGATTTTGAGCCTTATAGCCCCCATATCTCTCCATATAGAGGACCCACCGCCCAGTATTTTTATTAAAAGGGATGTTTCCAGTCCCTGGAAAAGGAATAAAAGTGATCCAAAAAATAAATTAAAGGGACAGTGTATAAAAAATAAAAAATAAAAGAAATTTGAGCACCGCCATCCCTCTGTGCGTGCGCAGAAGTAAATGCATATGTAAGTCACACACGCATATGGAAACGGTGTTCGCACCACACATGCGAGGTATCGCTGTGGACATTAGAGCGAGCGCAATAATTCTAGCGCTAGATCTCCTCTGTACCTGTAAACAGGTAACCTGTGAAATAATTGAAAACGTCACCTATGGAGATTTTTAGTAATTGTAGTTTGTTGTCATTCCGCGAGTGAGCACAATTTTAAAGTGTGACATGTTGGGCATCTATTTATTCGGCGTAATATCAGCTTTATATTTTACTAAAAATTGGCGTATATATTGTGTTTTTGTTTTTTTTTTGCATTAAAATTCATTCAAGTGCATTTTTCAAATGCATTGGAAAAACCGCTGTGACATAAAAATTGCAACAATCGCCATTTTATTCTCTAGGGACTCTGCTAAAAAAAATATATATAATTTTTGTGGGTTCAAAGTAATTTTCGAGCAAAAAGCACTCATTTTACTTGTAAACAAAAAAGTGCCAAAAAAGGCCTGGTCCTTAAGTGGCTAGAGAGCAGAAGCAGGTAAGACTCTCCGTTCATGTTTGCAGAAATTAATATTGTTGCTTGCAAAAAAACTCAAAACGCAGCTTCTTCTAAGCTTGTGATAGTCCACCATGGCTCAGTGCTGGAGTTGGTAGAGATTACTGTAATGATATAGTGCTGTGTAGGTCTGTACGTTCCCCTCCCCGCGCCGTGGTAGGATTGCTCTTCGTCGGGGCTGGTAAGCGACCTTCGGCCTGCACTGAAATGGGAAATTGATTTTCCTCCGGCTGGCTTGTTTGATCTGTTCAGGTGCTCGCAGAGTTGGGAAGACCAGAGGCAGATGGGCCCTTTACCTGTCCGCTTTGTGACAGAAGCTTTCAGTTGGAGCCCCTGAGAGTTACCCCCGGGGTCACATCGATTTCAGCCAGACTCCTAACAGATCGTTCGAAATATGTCTGTCTGCAAGTTTTTTTTTTCCTTTTTATTTTCAGGTTTACAAAAAAACAAAAAAATATTGATAAAATGTGTTTAAAATAGAGAAGAAGACCCTAACTGAACAACATTTAGCTGAAATCAAATGGCATGTGTTTTTTTTAAACCATGAAATACTGTTTTCTTCTTTTTTTATCCTCTTATTCCATCCGCAGCCTGCAGCCTCTTTCAGCAACTACCTATCTGCATGTGCTCACTCCGGCGCCAGCTGCACATCATTGCTCTAGACTGGATTAGCAGTGGACCATGTCTGCCCAATGTGTTTCTCCACAGGGTCACTTATGACAGGGTGACAACTCAGGAGCACCATTGGGGAACCATTGTCACCCATAGCAGGAAGTATTATTATTATATAAGGTACTTATATAGCACTGTCAATTTATGCAGCACTTTACATATACATTGTACATTCACATCGGTCCCTACCCTCAAGGAGCTTACAATCTAAGGTCCCTAACTCACATTCATATACTAGGGCCAATTTAGACAGAAGCCAATTAACCTTCCAGCATGTCTTTGGAGTGTGGGAGGAAACCGGAGTACCTGGAGGAAACCCACGCAGATGCAGGGAGAACATGCAAACTCCAGGCAGGTAGTGTCGTGGTTGGGATTTGAACCAGTGACCCTTTTTACTGCTAGGCGAGAGTGCTATCCACTATACCACTGTGCCGCCCGAAGTATCTTCAATACACTTTATGGTGTGCATTTGCTTGAAAGCAGTTTTAATGCGTCTAAACAAGCAACATTTTTTTTTTAGGCCTTTCCTTTTAAGCAAGACTTAAGAAGGACTTGGGAGAACATTTTATCAATGACCAATGAGCAGGATGTTCTTTTGCATTTGGACGTGATGTAAATAATTTCTGGTGGCACCTTTTGATAAACCTTGAGCAGACCAGATAGGACCTCTTCTTAATGACCTGTGGTTGTGTTGTCCTGTGAGGACATGGACAATTTCATAATTGTGTATGGGCTACAACCATTTATGGGTTGTTCTAGTATTTGATCCTCCTCTCTCTATGTGATGGTTTCTTTTGACAGAACTTTCCTTCCCTCTAAGTTCTCGGTAGAGTTTTGGACATTGAAAGGATTTGCCACAAGTGATGTCCACAAAGGTGGTTGGGGTGGTGGGAGCAGAAAGACTTTCTTGAATGGTAAGGAGGGAATGACTCGCAGACTGGTATAAGGGTACACATTAGATATAGAAAGAGAGATTGATATTGATAGTGATAGAGTAAATATGAATGGATGGTGATACAGTAGATATGGATGGATAATGAAAGAGTACACATGGATAGTGATAGAGTGGACATGGATGGATGGTAGTAGAGTATACATAGCTAGTGATAGAGTAGATATGGATGGATAGCAATAGAGTAGATATGTAGGGATAGTGATAGAGGAATAACGATAGAGTAGATATGGAAGGATAATGAGAGTAGATATGGATGGATAATGAGAGTAGGTATGGATGGATAATGAGAGTAGATATGGATGGATAGCGATAGAGGAGATATGGATGGATAATGAGTAGATATGGATGGATAATGATGGAGTAGATATGGAAGGAAAATGAGTAGATATGGAGGAATAGCAATAGAGTAGATATGCATGGATAATGAGAGTAGATATGGATGGATAATAATGGAGTAGATATGGATGGATAGCGATAGAGTAGATCCGGATGGACAATGAGAGTAAATATGAATGGATAATAATAGCGTAGATATGGATAGATAGTGAGAGTAGATATGGATAGATAGTGAGAGTAGATATGGATAGATAGTGAGAGTAGATATGGATGGATAGCGATAAAGTAGATATGGATGGATAGCGATAGAGGAGATATAGAGGGATAATGAGAGTAGATATGGATGGATAATGATGGAGTAGATATGGATAGATAGCAATAGAGTAGATGTGCATGGATAATGAGTCGATATGGAAGGATAATGAGTAGATATGGAGGAATAGCAATAGAGTAGATATGCATGGATAATGAGAGTAGATATGAATGAATAGCGATAGAGGAGATGTGGAGGGATAATGAGAGTAGATATGGATGTATAATGAGAGTAAATATGGATGGATAATAATGGAGTAGATATGGATGGATAGCAATAGAATAGATATGGAGGGATAATGAGAGTAGATATGGAGGGATAATGAGAGTAGATATGGATGAATAATAATGGAGTAGATATGGATGGATAGCGATAGAGTAGTTATGGAATGATAATGAGTAGATATGGAGGTATAGCAATAGAGTAGATATGCATGGGTAATGAGAGAAGATATGGAGGGATAGCGATAGAGGAGATATGGAGGGATAATGAGAGTAGATATGGAGGGATAATGAGAGTAGATATGGAGGGATAATAATGGAGTAGATATGGATGGATAGCAATAGAGTGGATATTGATGAATAGTGATAGAGTAGATATGGATGGATAATGAAAGTAGATATGGAAGGATAATGAGAGTAGATATGGAGGGATAATAATGGAGTAGATATGGATGGATAATGAGAGTAGATATGGAGGGATGGCGATTGAGTAGATATGGAGGGATCACCATAGATAGATGGATAGATTTGGACTGATAAACTGATTGATGAATCAAAAGTTTATTTCACCGTCACCTCCAGAGAAGGAATTGGTGTAGGTTCAGTAGCTCTCCACAAAGAGAAGTAGCCTCAGGCAGTGGGGAGCCACCCAACTGGAGAAATCCCGGTGTACTCAAATCAACAGGGCCCCAAACAATAGTCTTGAAAGTCCAAAGTCATTTAATAATGAGATGAATGATCTTAAGGAAACAAGAGGCATCCAAGGCAACGCGTTTCTGCGGTCAACAATCCCCCTTCATCAGGGTTTTAAACAATGTAGCTAAAGGTATTTAACTGGACAGGACCGGAAGTGAGACCCTTGATAGGAGTAAAACCCAGCAGGGGTTCTAATCCTTACTCAAATTATCCAAAACTAGGATAAAAACATTTTTTGGCTTGATGTACACTTTTAATCATTGGTCTCTTGGATCTAGCAGGGGCTCTAGTTGCTAGATATTCTCGCCAGAACTCTTCCCAATTTCAGCCGCCATTCCAAAGCTGAATGCCGATGTCACCCGCTCCTAGATGGATTGTCTACAAAACAGGATAAATTAACTACTGCCTCAAAAAAAACAACACCTCCCTCCTGGCCTAGTAGCAGCGCTGGGAGAAGGTCATCCAGAGCCCAGGGCTCTGAAATCCCCCCTCCCAGCATAAATATTTGCCCCCCATCCCCCCTTCCAGCTCAAACTCTCTCCGCAAAGATGCCACCCTCCCCCCAGCACAAATTGACCTCCAAAAAAAATCACTCCTCCTAGCACCAATTCTCTACCCCTCGAATTTCCCCTCCCAGTACACATCCTCTCCCCTGCTCCAAATCACCTCAACCACCCTCCCAGCACAAATCCCCCCCCCACCTTCAAATGTCCCCTCCTAACACAATTACCTCCCAATCATTCTTACTAGTACAAATCCCCCCCCCCCCCCCGCCAAAAAAAAAGTGTCCCTTCCGAGCACAAATCCATTCTCACCCCCACCATATCACCTTTTCTAGCACAACCCCCCTAATCCACTTTTCTAGGACAAATCCCCCCAATCCCCCTCTCAATAGAACCCCCCAAATAACTCCAGTTACACCCCAATCATCCCTACTAGCACAAATCCCCCCCCCAAAAGAAATGTCCCCTCCTAGCACAAATCCATTCTATCCTCCACAATATCACCTCTTCTAGCACAAACCCTCTAAATCCACCCTTCTAGCACAAATCCTCTACCCCCCATCTCCCCTCTCAATTTAACCCTCCAAATAACTCCTAGCACACCCCCCCCAATTTCCCCTCCTAGGACAATTCATACCCCCCACCTGCCACCAAATTCCCCCACCCAACACAAATCCCCTCCCCCCTCCGCAATCTCTTTGTGCCTAGCACACCCCCACCCCACACACACCTCTCATGATACCAGAGTGCCCGGAACAGCTGCCCCTCCTCCCCAACCCTTGTCCTGGCCCTACCTTATAGGTTGGGGGGGGGGTGACACAAACTTGCAAAGCACAAGTCTCTCCATGGGGGGTTCCATGCTCCAGGAAAAAAAAAAAAAGTATAAGAAGTTGGGGGCTGGGTATGAATTTATAAACTTTATATGGAATTTATCTTTATGCACAATGTATCTTTATTTTTTTATTTTTAAGTGCGAATGCATGGAAATGGCTTCCTTTAATGAAAACAGGATGTCTCTTTATATAGAATGTACCTTTTTATATAGAATGTATCATTATATACAATGTATCATTATACACAATGTATCTTTAAATAGAATGTATCTTTCTACATAACACTCAGTTAATCACTTAACCCTTCACCTGCCTCTTCCTTCCCCAACACATCGCACCCGTCTCACCTCGCAGGTACTTAACATATCGTACCCCCCCCACCCCCCCACCTTGCTGCCTCTTATTCCGAATCTGTCAGTGACGAGCCTCTAATTACCTTCTAATTTTACAAACGCCGTACTTAGCGGTGACACAGAAATCCGGAGCAGCAATTGAGCCTGTCACCGGTAAGCTGCAGGAAAAGGATACAGAGGTGGGAAGCAGAGAGGGGAACGGGGGACGTGACAGGCAGCGCAGGTTCACCGAAAATATCACTCCCCACCGAGATCGTCTGCACAGCCAGCGCGACCTTTCCCTGCGCCATTGTGATATGAGGCCATGCATTGCCAGCAAGAGTTCCGACATGTGCCTGAGCGGGCGTGCAGCCAAACCCGGCTCATGGCGTCTTCACTTTAAATTAAAGGAGCAGTCCATGTACAACATTTTATTTATTTAATACCTTAACCACCTCAGTAGCGGACACTTTCACTCCCCTTCCTGTCCAGGCTAATTTTCAGCTTTCAGTGCTGTCACGCTTTGAATGACAATCATGACAATTACTATTAGACATGCACCACTGTACCCAAAAAAATGTTATCATCTTTTTGTAGCACCCTCTACTTGGGTAGGTGCTAAGCCGCGTACACACGGGCGGACTTTTCGACCGGACTGGTCCGACGGACTTTTGACGGATTTCCGACGGACTTTTTAACGAACGGACTTGCCTACACACGATCACACCAAAGTCCGATGGATTCGTACGTGATGACGTACGACCGGACTAAAATGAGGAAGTTGATAGCCAGTAGCCAATAGCTGCCCTAGCATCGGTTTTTGTCCGTCGGACTAGCATACAGACGAGCGGATTTCTGGGTCCGGCGGAGTTACGACGTAAAAATTTGATGTTCCAAATCTAAAGTCCATCAGATTTTCGACTGGAAAAGTCAGCTGAAGGTCCGATGAAGCCCACACATGATCGGATTGTCCGCCGGACTCGGTCCGTCGGACCTAGGCCGGTCGAAAAGTCCCCCCGTGTGTACGCGGCTTTAGAGTTAGGATTTTTTGTGAGAACGGGGAAATTTAAGCAGGCCTAGCTGGAAGCTAGGCCTGTTTGTTTTGATCTGTGTGGGCTGGGAGTGGCTCAGAGTAGGCTGGTGACCAGTGTCGGCCCGTCTATTAAGGGCGCACGGGCGCCACCCCCTCTCTCCAGCCACCCCCTCTGTGTATAATGGATAGATTCTTGCATTGCATGAATCTATCCATGGCCGCTGTAGCCAACCCCTATTCCCTTTTCAGACGCCAGGCGCCTGAATTCCAGCAGCGGGGGGGGGGGGGTTTTGAAGAACTTTTTTTTTTTACATGCTGTCACAAGTGCAGTACAGCATTACCATATGACTGGTGTGGTGGTGATCAGAGACACTGACTGGTGACATTAGGTTAAAAAAAAGTGGGTTTTTTTCAATTTTGTAAACTTTTTTTTCTTTTTTTTTTTTTTTACGTACTGCAACCAGAGCAGTACAGTGTTGCCACAGTGATACTGTCCTACTCTGGGGAATTCAGTGAGTAAAATAAGTTTTTCATCCCCAAGCAAAAGAGATGAGTTGGTAGTTGGTGGAGAAACCCTTGTTGGCAAGCACAGAGAGGTAAGACATTTCTTGTACTATTTTATTATCATACGTACGCCGCGCACCTGGTGCCTCGCTTTATGCAAGCTTTCAATGCGCTCCTAGATGGGACTCCACCCCCTAGGGATTTTATTTTTATTTATTTATTTCAGGTACTTTATATAGCACCGTCAATTTACGCAGCGCTTTACATATACGTTGTACATTCACATCAGTCCCTACCCTCAAGGAGCTTACAATCTAAGGTCCCTTAACACAGTGTTTCTCAACTCCAGTCCTCAAGGCGCACCAACAGGTCATGTTTTCAGGATTTCCCTCAGATGAAACAGCTATGGTAATTACTAAGGCAGTGAAACTGATCAAATCACCTGTGCAAAATAGTGGAAATCCTGAAAACATGACCTGTTGGTGTGCTTTGAGGACTGGAGTTGAGAAACACTGCCTTAACACACATTCATACATACTAGGGCCAATTTAGACAGGATCCGAGTAACCTACCAGCATGTCTTTAGAGTGTGGGAGGAAACTGGAGTGCCCGGAGGAAACCCAGGCAGGCACAGGGAGAACATGCAAACTCCAGGCAGATGGTGTCGTGGTCGGGATTCCAACCAGCAACCCTTTTTGCTGCTAGGTGAAAGTGCTACCCACTACACCACTGTGCTACCCGAACACAGTGATTCCTTATTTGCTCGCATAGTTCTGATTCCTAAAGAGGGTAAAGGTCTGACAGACTGTGCGAACTACCACCCAATATCTTTGTTGAACACGGACCTCAAGATCTTTACCAAGATACTAGCCAATCGTCTGATCTCTTTTGTCCCCCAAAGTTAGTCCATTATGATCAAGTAGGATTCGTCCCAACCAGAGAAGCCAGAGATGACACCAGTAGGGCCTTGAATCTTATCCATTTGGCCAGGTCCAGGAAAACTCCAATGTTGCTGATTTCAGCTGATGCGGTCAACTGGCTTTTTATGAAACGCATGTTGTGGTACCTTGGCTTGGGTGCCTATATGTGTCAATGGATAGAGGCAATCTATTCCCATTCTCAGCAGCGGTCAATGAAGCAATTTCCTCCCCCTTCTCCTTGAGCAACTGGACGAGACAGGGTTGCCCATTGTCACCCTTCATTTTCGTATTGGTATTAGAACCCCTGCTAGCCCACATTAGGGACAATCCAAATATAAAAGGCATCGGCACTGGCAATGCACGTCATAAAGTTGCGGCATATGGCGATGATCTATTATTTTTTATAACAAGTCCCAAGACTTCCATCCCCTATTTATTGCGGGTTCTTAGAACGTTCTTCGCACTTTCTAATTATAAAATTAATATGCACAAATCTGAAGCTTTGAACATAAACGTACCTAAGGAGACTCTCAGTAACATACAACAGAACTTCCCCTTTTCTTGCG
Organism: Lithobates clamitans; assembly: GCA_037952925.1. NCBI lineage: Eukaryota > Metazoa > Chordata > Amphibia > Anura > Ranidae > Lithobates > Lithobates clamitans. Next base: position 16,715 of record JBBGZY010002803.1, on the reverse strand, counting down.
CTCGCGACAAAATCAAATATCTGGGCGTAAATCTTACCCCCTCACTGTCTGAAGTCTTTCAGGAGAATTTCTCCCCCTGGCCTGTCTCTCTATGTCTAGATCTCCAGCATTGGCACAAGAATTCTTTCTCCTGGCTTGGTAGGAATAGCATCTTAAAGATGGCTATTTTGCCAAAATTATTGTACCTCCTCCAAACATTACCAATAGCTGTCCCAAGTCACTTTCTACGGTCGGTCCTTGGGGAGTTTTTGAACTTCCTCTGGGGCTACTAATCAAAAAGACTGTCTCATCGTATCCTGACCTTACCAAAAGACCTGGGTGGGCATAGGGTTCCCGGACCCGTTTAAATATTACTACGCGGTCCATTTAACCAGAGCCCTAGACTGGACCAAGCATTTCTCAGAGAAGGAGTGGGTGAGGGTGGAACAGGCAACGTCCTCCTTGCCACTTCCAACTTTGTTGTGGCAGACTTCTACCCTGCTGATACCCCTGAAATCCCACCCTTTGATTGGGACTACTCTGTCGGTAGTAGCTAAAATGGGTTGCGCCATGGTGGTCCCTCACACCCCCTCACCTTCGTCACTGGTTATTGGTGCCCAGGAGTTTCCTTCTAGTCGGGGAGGAGGTTTAGGGATTTTCTCTTGATCAACAGATATAGAGTCCAAGACTTTCTTCATAAGGGTCGATGGTGCACTATTGAGGAGATTCAAGCAATGCTGTCGCCCCCTCTAGACAGGTGGTGAGTAACACAGATTCTCATCTCCTTGCATTTTGTGCCCCCCTCTAGTTACTCCGCGTCTGCTTTTGAGAAGTTCTGCCTAGATTCTGCTCCTCTTCGCCATCTTCTGTCATTAATGTACGGGAGGCTGGTTGAACCCCAGGACAGCTTTAAATCTCCTTATCTACAAAAGTGGGAAAGCGACCTGAGTCAGGCCTTCTCAAAAGATCAGAGAGAATGTATTTTGCACACCGCTCCTCAATTGCGAGTAGGTTTCAGGAGGTGGGGTTTAAGGTACTGACCCGCTGGTATAGAGTACCCATGCTCTTACATAGGATTTACCCTTCAGTTCCCTCCACCTGCTGGCGATGTCAACAACCTGACGGTTCATTACTACACGTATTTTGGACATGCTCTCTTGTCCGTCCCTTCTGAGCCGCTATTCGGCGAATGGTTGTTAGACTGACAGACATTTCACTTGCAGACAATCCAGCGCAGTGCTTACTTCAGCTTACTCCGATGTCGAGGCATAGATATAAGAAGTTCCTCTTGATCCACCTTCTTAATGCCGCTAAAGTATATATTCCGCAAAAATGGAAATGCTCAGAAACCCCTTCAATTTGTCAGTGGATAGCTGTGGTAAATTAAATGAACCTGATGGAACAATTGACGGCCGCGTTAAACCGAAAAAGAGGAACAATTCAATAAAACCTGGTTTTACTGGTACGATTTCCGGTTCTCTCAAGATTATAACACCTTTGTGGTCCACTCAGTGGACTAACTGTAACTGTGCATGTGTCCCTAACCATTTGCTTTCACAACACTTCCCCCCCCCCCCCTCTTTTTTTTTTTTTCTTCCTTCGTTGCTGGATTTGTTCTGCCCTGTCTGGAGCACTCAATAAAAACTTTAAATGATGAGATATTTCTTGTAGTTGGTGATCAGGTTTGCACACATCTCAGAAGGGATTTTGGTCCTCTCTTCTTTACAGATCTTCTCTAAATCCTTAAGGTTTCTTGGCTGTCGCTTGGCAACTGGAAGTTTCAGTTCCCTCCACAAATGTTCTATAGGATTAAGGTCTGGAGACTTCTCCTTTGTTCTTGAGCCACTCCTTTGTTTTTTGGTGGTATGTTTTGGGTTATCCTCATGCTGGAAGACCCATCCACGACCCATCTTCAGTGTTTTGAATGAGGGAAGAAGGTTCTCATCCAAGATTTTACAATACATGGCCCCGTCCATTGGCCCCTCCATTGCAGTAAAGTCGGCCTGTACCTTTAGCATAGAAAAAGCCCCAAAGCATAATGTTTCCATCTCTGTGCTTGACTGTAGGGATGGAGTTCTTCAGGTCAGCATTTTTCTTCCTCCAAACACGGCGAGTTGAGTTAATGCCAAAGAGGTCAATTTTGGTCTCATCTGACCACAGCACTTTCTCCCAATCCTTCTCTGAATCATTTAGATGTTCATTGGCAAACTTTAGATGGTCCTGTACATGTGCCTTCCTGAGGAGGGGACCTTGCGGGCACTGCAGGATTTCAATCCATGGCGGCGTATTGTGTTACCAATGGTTTGTTTGGTGACTGTGGTCCCAACTGCCTTAAGATCATTCACAAGCTCCTCCTGTGTAGTTTTGAGCTGATCCCTCCCTTTTCTCATGATCATCCTCACCCCAAGAGGCAAAACCTTGCATGGAGCTCCAGACCATTGGCGATTGATAGTTATTTTGTATTTTTTCCATTTGCGAATAATCACTCCAACAGTTGTCTCCTCCTCACCAAGCTTCTTGCTGATGGTCTTGTAGTCCACTCCAGCCTTGTGCAGGTCTACAATCTTGTCCCTGACGTCCTCTGACAGCTCTTTGGTCTTGTCCATGATGATGAGGTTTGAATGGAGAAAGAGATTCTGTGGACAGGTGTCTTTTATACACATAACGAGTTGTCGTTAGGAGCATCTTCTTACATTGACAGGACTGACCTGTGTACCACATGAGCACCTACTGTAGCCAGTCTGTGGGAACCAGAATTATTATTGGTTGGTAGGGGATCAAATACTTATTTTACTCACTGAACTCAGTTTATAATAGTTTCATGTGTTTTTTCTGGATTTTTGGTTGATATTCTGTCTCTTTCATATAAAATACTCCTATGATAAAAATTATAGACCCTTCATTTCTTTGTAAGTGGGCAAACCTACACAATCTGCAGGGGATCAAATAATTATTTCCTCCACTATATGTCAACAATGTGTTAAATGTGAATGTTAGCATTTGACATTGATTTTCTTGATGTTAGCATTCTTACCAGCTGTACCTACCATCAGCCAAACAGGTGCCACTGGAAAAAGCGCTCTGTGCCCTGCAATGCAGACCTGGAGCTTTTAACCAGAAGAGTGTCGGCTGAAGGGGAGGCACCACGCCTCCGGGAAGGGAACACTGCAAATTATCTTCATGGGTCCCGGACTCGTACGATGGTGGGACGGCTGTTTCTAATCTGTGACCTTTTAAAGGGTGACTTGACACTGTGTTGGTTCAGCTCTGAGGAAGGCAGAGAGTCTGCCGAAATGCGTCAGTTTCCAACCAGATGGTCCAATGATGGGATGTTTTGTCCATGGCTGAAGCATTTATGTTACATGCCTGCTGTTTTTATATGTTTGTGAGTATCCATTTGGCTGTGGCATTATAATAAATTGTTTGGTGTTAATGCACAAGGAGCTTCCGCCCTCTTGTGTGTGTTTTTTTTTTAAACCAATGACAGGTGTCCGGCTGCCCGGACCTGTTTGCATCTCCAAGCACATCTCGGAGTGCACATTTGTGCAGGTCTGGTGCTAGGGTTGCCCCCCGTATGGGATTCACCCAGACAGTCTGGGTTTTGAATCATTTGTCCAGGATTCAGACTCCCTGAAACCCGGACACATTATTCAGACTGGACTGTGCCCCCAACCCCAACTTAGGCATGCCTGGGCACACCCTAATCCCCCAGGGTGGTGCAGATTCCCTCTGCTGCCTGGGTTGCACACACCTATGCTCCATAACTAACCAAGTACCACAACTGCCAATTGCATAGGCCCCCTTCCTCCCTTCTCTCTCCTTCCTCTGAAGTGAGCGCACTATGGTAAGGGGGACTCAGATATAAGGGGTGCTCTGTGGACTTTGATGTATGGGGGGGGCTTTGGGAACCATAATTTAAGGGGAAATGCTGGGAATTCTGATGTAAGCGGGGGCTTTGGTGAAACCCCCAACATCAGAGTTCCATTTTACACACAACGGTCCCCTTAAAACTTTGTGTGCCGCTAAAGTGCTCAGGTTCGGCTTGAAGAAAAGGTGGAAACCCTATCTGGTGCATGGATCTGAAAGCAGGCACATAATGGACCAAGATGGATGTACCCTCCAGAATGCGCTTGCACATGACAAAAATAAAGATACCTTTCCTTGTGCTAAAGCTTTGAGCCATGCCTCTTTTGTTTGGAGGAACCTGGAATTTATTTTGCACGTTTGATTAAGCTTTAATTGGTTCCATTGGGCCTTGGGCCAGAACTGACCTTACTGTTGACTGTAGTGGGGACATTGGGTTGTTATTTTTCGAGGACTGAGGTAAGCGATGCTGTAAAATGAGAGAAATAAATAATTGCAGATGATCCCTGCTCCCGGGATCTCGGGAGCTGCTTTGATTCTTGACCGTTTTAGCACTACACATAAATCCATAGTATAAATCACACAAGGAGACAGTTTATCATTTCTTGTTTCCTTCTTTGTAAAACCATTTTTTGTGTTCTTCCTCGGAAAGCTGAAGGTTGATGTTTGTTAATCTTCAGGACGTACACGTGATGTCCATCCACTGATGTCAAACATCCAGGTCCCTTGTTAATAGGAGGCAGCCGGCCTACTCCTGGCTCTGCATGCAAAAACAGGGACAGGTGAGAGATTGGAGCCGACGGAGATAGCAGAGGGCAGAGGTGACCTATGTGAGCTGGGTGGTGATGTGATGTGACTGCAGAGAAACACCTAAACTAGGTACAGAGCGGGGATTGATTAAGATTTGTTTATGTGGTCTGGTTTTTTTTTTTCCAGGGAGCATAAAAAAAGAAAAATGTAATTTTGTTGTTTCATTACAGAATTTGCCTTGAAGTAACACTTGGTGTTCTTTCCAGATTGGGCTCCACCATGTCCTCACAATTCATATACAGCTTCCTCTGCCTTGAGGTCTCAATCTCCATGCTGCATTATCCAGAACTGCCTTGCCAAGGGTTTCATGGAGCCCTTGGGTTTCTCCTGAGATTGCAAGGGGCTCCTTGAACTTTTGCAGATTGACCTTCTGCCTGATGGTACCAACAGGGTCCCAAAGTCATGTTCATCAGGCCTTTGGAGCCCCTTCTCTCATCTCCGATATAAGCAACTTTGGACATCATTGATTTTTGGGGTTCGTGGTCGCTTTATGGAGAGACAGGTGTGGCCCTTCTCCATTGACCACCAATGTGTGGCTTTCAGTGTAAAAGTGCCTTCTCCAACTGACATTAATCTAAGGAGATCCTCCTCCACTGCCCGGGGGGAAGGGCTATTCTCCGCTCGCTGACAATGTAAGGGAGCATTTCTACAATATCCACCAATGTATGGTGATCCTCCACTGACCACCACTTTAAGGGGTTCTTTCTCTACTGACCCCCAATGTAAGGAGATCCCTCTCCACTGACCAATAATGTAAAGAGACACCCTTCCCTTAGCACCTATGTAAAGGGGTTCTTCTCCACTAGCCTTCTATGTAAGATGGCCCTTCACCCTCTGACATTATTCTAGGGGACCCTCTTTTACTGACCACCAATGTAAGGGGGTCCCTCTCCACTGGCCACCAATGTAAGGAGGTCCCTCTCTATTGACCACCAATGTAAGGAGGTCCCACCCCCTACTAACCACCAGCGTAAGGGGGTCCTTCTCCATTGACCACCAGTGTAAGTGGGCACGTCTCCAATGTTCACCAATGTAATGTGATCCTCATTCACTGACCAATATTGTTAGGGGCTCTTTCTCTATCAATTGACCACCAATGTAACGGGGCCTTTCTGCACTGATCATCAGTGTAAGAGGAAACTCTTATATGGACTACCAGTGTAAGGGGGTCTTTCTCCACTGGCCACCAATGTAAGGAGGTCCTTCCCCATTATTCACCAATGTAAAGAGGTCCCCCTCCCTACTAACCACCAGTATAATCAATGTAATAGGGCATTTCTCTAATGTTCACTAATTTAATGTGATCCTCATCCACTGACCACCAACGTGAGGAGGTCTTTCTCCTTCCGTTGACTGCCTATGTAAAGGGGCTCTTCACCACTAACCACCAACATAAGAGGACCCTGTTCTACTGATCACCAATGTTAGAGGGTCCTCTCCACTGGCCATCAATGTAAGGAGGTCCCCCTCCCTACTAACCACCAGTGTAAGGGGGTCCTTTTTCACTGGCCATCAATCTAAGTAGGTCCCCATCCCTACTAACCTCCAATGTAAGGGGGTCCTTCTTTACTGGCCACTAATGCAAGAAGGCACCTCTCCAATGATCACTAATATACGATCCTCATTCACTGACTACTGATGTTAGGGGGTCTATCTCCATTCATTAACCACCAATGTAAGGGGGCCCTTCTCCGCTGAACACAAATATAGTGGGGTCATTCTACACAGACCACCAAAAAAAGCAGGTCCCAATCAACATGCCGCCAGTATAAGGGGAGGCCCTCTCCATTGACCACCAATGTAAAGGTGTAGCCTAAAATATATAGAAGAAAGTCAAACTGGAGACTGAGGCTCATTTTGTAGGCTGTGGTTGGTGGATCCAGATGGGAATTGGGGTGCCGAGATTTCACAGCCAAGGTCTCAAATGATGAAAAAAGTAGATGGCTGAAGCTACAAGCCTGCTGATATCTACAAAAGAAAATAACCCTGTTTGGGTGGAATAACCCTCCAAAAAAAACTCTACAGATAATCTTTTAGTAGAATATTGTGTGTGTGTGGTTCTAAGAAACAGACGTGAGGGAAATTGTAGAGCTGTCAATTCATAGATTCGATTACAGAGCGCAGGGACAGGAGAGGTGAAGAGCAGTAAAGGGGTCCTTTCAACAGAGAAGCAGTGAGCTCCCTTTACAAAGGCAGAGAGGAGATGGAGTCCATACATTATGTAGCGAAATGAAGGATATGGCAAGGAGTTTGTCATTTGTCTGCTGCCTCCTTCCATCCTTGACAGCTTGATGCAAGTGAAATGTCTTATTTACTGCCAAGAAGAATCTTTTTAAATACCAGCTGCACAGCTCAAGGACTGTCAGAGAAATGACTGTATTTCTCAGGCCTCATTTTACGCCGTTTTGACTGTCCGCCGGCGAGCGTGGCGAGCTTTACTTGTGCCTTCCCAAGGCCGGAAAAACTGTCTTTTTATTGTGATTCCTATTTTTACTTTTTCACCCATCGATCTTATTTTTTTTTTGAGGAATTGATTTTCTGAAAGATAACCCAGAAAAGCACATTGCAAACACGTCGGAGGACTTGTCACAGGTTGTGAAAAAACTGTTGACAATATGAGAGAGAAAAAAAAAAAAAGCAGATTTCTTCCATTTACCCTTAATGGAAGCTTTTTAAAACCAAATGTCTTCTTGTCGGCTTACAGAGAGCTGCTGGTGATGGGGCTTCTTAGAGAGCAATTCCACCATCCAGACAACGCTACAGCTGTGCTAAATAAAGTAAAAAAATTTATATATATATATATATATACACACATATACCTCTCACCCCTCCTCTCCTCTCTCTCTCTCTTACCCCTCCTCTCCTCTCCTCCATCCCTCCCCTCCTCTCCTCTCTCTCACCCCTCCTCTCCTCTCTCGCTCCCCCTCCCCTCTCCCTCTCTCTCTCTCACCCCTCCTTTCCTCTCTCTCTCACCCCCCTCTTCTCTCCTCCTCCCCTCCTCTCTCTCTCACCCCTCTCTTCTCTCCTCCTCCCCTCCTCTCCTCTCTATCACCCCCTCTCTCACTCACCCCCCCTCCCTCTCACTCCCCCTCCCCTCTCCCTCTCTTTCTCGCTCCCCCTCTCCTTCTCTCTCTCGCTCCCCTTCTCCCTCTCTCTCTCGCTCCCCCTCCTCTCTCTCTCTCGCTCCCCCTCCTCTCTCTCGCCCCCCCTCCCCTCTCCCGCCCCCCCTCCCCTCTCCCTCTCGCTCACTCTCTCCCTCTCTCTCTCGCTCACTCTCGCCCTCGCCCCCTCTCCCTCTCTCTCTCTCTCACTCACTCCCTCTCTCTCTCTCTCACTCACTCCCTCTCTCTCTCTCACTCACTCCCTCTCTCTCTCTCTCTCACCCCCCCCTCCCCATCTCTCTCTCGCTCACTCTCTCCCTCTCGCTCCCCCTCCTCTCTCTCTCGCCCCCCTCCCCTCTCCCTCTCTCACTCCCTCTCTCCCTCTCTCTCTCACTCCCCCTCTCTCTCTCTCTCTCACTCCCCCTCTCTCTCTCGCTCCCCCTCTCTCTCTCGCTCCCCCTCCTCTCTCTCTCGCCCTCCCTCCCCTCTCCCTCCCCCTCCACTCTCACTCTCGCTCCCCCTCTCCCTCTTGCTCCCCCTCCCTTCTCCTTCTCTCTCTCGCTCCCCCTCCCCTCTCCCTCTCGCTCCCCCTCTCCCTCTCGCTCCCCCTCCCCTCTCCTTCTCTCTCTCGCTCCCCCTCCCCTCTCCCTCCCTCTCCCTCTCTCTCTCCCCCCTCCCTCTCCCCCTTCTCTCTCTCGCTTCTCTCCCTTGCTCACTCTCTCCCCCCCTTCTCTCTCTCCCTGCCCCGTTACTGAACTGAAACAAGGGACAAAATTGGGTCTCCTTACCTTGCCAGACAGGGCTGTGCTATGTAGCAGAGCCATGTAAATCTCAGGACTGGATGGATGGAAATACAAACAGCCCCTACACATGTAATTCACCTGTGTAATTGTTTGCATGGAGTTCACTTTAAGGCTTCATTTAAGGCTTCATTTACACTAGTGGGCATAGGAACAAGGAAAATGGGAGATAAATTACTCCTATATCAGATTTTGCTTTAATATCGCTGTCATAAATTGAGTTACAATCACTTGATTGCCCACTAAATGTTCCTGGATTCCAGGGAATGTGCCAGATTCTGTTCTTGGAAAATGCCGTCTCTGGCAGATTCCCGGTGCTCTTTTCTCCTTTTATGTTTATGTTTACACCATAAAAAACCCAAATGATTCTTAGTAAAAATAAATTCTACTGAGCTCTTTTTACAGCTGCGGAGGTAATCCAATATAACCCCAATATAACCCCAATGTAACCCTAATATAACCCCAATATAACCCCAATGTAACCCTAATATAACCCCAATGTAACCCTAATATAACCCTAATATAACCCCAATATAACCCCAATAGATCCCCAATGTAACCCTAATATAACCCCAATATAACCCCAATAGATCCCCAATGTAACCCCAATGTAACCCCAATGTAACCCCAATGTAACCCCAATATAACCCCAACATAACCCCAATGTAACCCCAATGTAACCCCAATGTAACCCCAATGTAAAACTGCAATTTAAAAGTTCCATTTGCCTCCAGGTATCATCACTGTCCTCTGATCCAAAGACTCCTACCTACTTATGTGAATACTATCACTACTACTAAGATAGACGTGTCCCCAATATGTTTTGTTTTTGGAGTATCCGGTGTCAGATCCCCTTCAAGTTCTACTAGCTATAAACCAACAAAAAGACTCCCTAGAGAAACTCAATTACCCCAATATAGCCCCAATGTAACCCCAATATAGTCCAAATATAACCCCAATATAGCTCTAATTTAACCCCAATATAGCCCTAATATAACCCTAATGTAACCCCAATATAGCCCAAATACAACCTCAATATAGCCCCAATGTAACCCCAATATAGCCGTAATATAACCCCAATGTAACCCCAATATAACCCCAATATAACACCAGTATAGCCCCAATGTAACCCCAATATAACACCAATATAGCCCCAATGTAACAACTATGTATTCCCAATATAGCCCCAATGTAACCTTAATATAACCCCAATGTAACCCTAATGTAACCCCAATGTAAAACTGCAATTTAAAAGGTCCATTTGCCTCCAGGTATCATCACTGTCCTCTGATCCAAAGACTCCTACCTACCTATGTGAATACTATCACTACTACTAAGATAGACGTGTCCCCAATATGTTTTGTTTTTGGAGTATCCGGTGTCAGATCCCCTACCAAGTTCTACTAGCTATAAACCAACAAAAAGACCCCCTAGAGCAAAAACTCAATTAACCCAATATAACCCCAATATAGCCCCAATATAACCCTAATATAACCCCAATGTAACCCCTAATGTAGCCCCATTGTAACCCCAATATAGCCGCAATGTAGCCCCAATGTAACCCCAACATAGTCAAAATATAACCCCAATATAGCCCTAATATAACCCCAATGAAGCCCTAATATAACCCTAATGTAACCCCAATATAGCCCAAATACAACCTCAATATAGCCCCAATGTAACCCCAATATAGCCCAAATACAACCTCAATATAGCCCCAATGTAACCCCAATATAGCCCAAATACAACCTCAATATAGCCCAATGTAGCCCCAATGTAGCTCCAATGTAACCCCAACATAGTCCAAATATAACCCCAATTTAACCACAATATAACCCAAATGTAACCTCAATATAACCCCAAGGTAACCGCAATATAACCCCAACAAAGTCCAAATATAACCCCAATATAACCCCAATGTAACCTCAATATGACCTTAATATAACCTAATATAACCCCAATGTAACCCCAATATAGCCACACTGTAACCCCAATGTAACCCCAATATAGCACCGTCCTCGGATCAAAGCACTCCCACCTACCTAAGCGAATACTATCACTATTACTAAAATAGAAGTGTCCCCCCAGTAGCAATGCGTTTTGTTTTGGAGTATCCTGTGTGTGAGATCCCCTCCCAAGTTCTACTAGCTATAAACCAACAAAGAAAAAGACCCCCCCAGAGCAAAAACTCAGTTTCATTGCAGCAGTAATGTGATATTAATGTGATATTAATGTGATATTAATGTGATATTAATGGCAATTATTTATTTTTAAATAACACGTCATACTTACCTCCTCTGTGTAATGGTTTTGCATAGAGCAGCCCCGATCCTCCTCTTCTCGGGTCCCCCGTCAACACTCCTGCCCCCCCCCCCCCCCCTCAGAGCAAGCAGCTTGCAATAGGGGCACCCGAGCAGGTTTTGTTATGAGCTGCTGCCCTGTGTGTCCATTCCCATACAGAGCCTTGGCTCGGCCTCGCCCCCTCTCTCTTCTCATTGGCTCACTGGCTGTGAATGTGATTGACAGCAGCGGGAACCAATGAGGAGGGAGAGTCCCCAAAGAGCCAAGGCTCTCATGCACATTGCTAAATTGCAATGGGGCTCAGGTAAGTATCGGGGGGGGGGGGGGGGGGTTGCTGCACAGAGAAGGTTTTTTACCTTCATACATAGAATGCATTAAAGTAGAAAACCTGGAGCCTTTGGTATCTCTAAGACTGGATGTCCAGAGCACCCCCTTACATCAGATCTCAGGAGCCCCCCACCATCAGAAGTCAAGAGCCCCCCACCCTCCCTTACATTACAGTGCACTCTCTTTAGCTTGTGGTGCCTCTGAGAAGAAGCTGGGGGTGGAGCTGGGAAGCAGAAAGTGCAGGGTCTGGAGGAGGATCAGAAGAGGGCTGGAGTCAACTGCATGCTAAAATCAGGCGGAGATGAGGGGGTGCTGCGGCTGCAAAGAGAGCCGCAGGATCTGTAGAAGGAGGTCTGTCCTACTCTCTGCTGCCAACTGCTGAGACAAGGTGGGTCGGAGACGAGGGAGTGTGCTGCGGCTGAACAAAGAGGTGCAGGATCTGTAGAAGGTCATCTGTCCTCCTCTCTGCTGCTGGGAAGAAGAGGGGGCGGAGCTGAGAAGCAGAAAGGGCTGGGTCTGGAGGAGGACCATAGGAGGGGCTGGAGTCAGCTGCTAGAGTCTGCTGAATGCTGAGACCAGGGGAGGAGGAGACGAGGGGTTGCTGCAGCTGCACAGAGATGTGCAAGATCAGCCGAATGAGTTGTGTCCTCTCTATTGCTGGGAAGAAAATGGGGTGGAGTGCAGGGTCTGAAGGAAGACCAGCGGAGGGCTGAAGTCAGCTCCTGGAGTCTGCTGAATGCTGAGACCAGGGGATGAGGAGACAGGATGGGGTGCTGCAGCTGCACAGAGAGGCGCAGGATCTGTAGGAGTTATGTCCTGCTCTCTCTGCTGCTGGGAAGAAGACGGGGGGTAGAGCTAGGAAGCAGAATGTGCAGGGTCTGGAGGAGAACCAGAGGAGGGCTTGCGTCAGCTGCCAGAGTCTGCTGAATACTGACAACCAGGGGAGAAAGAGACGAGGGGGTGCTGCGGCTGCACAGAGAGGCGCAGGATCTGTAGAAGGAGTTCTGTCCTCCTCTCTGCTGTTGCCTGCTGAGACAAGGTGGGGGGTGGAGATGAAGGGCGCACTGCAGCTGCAAAGAGAGGCACAGGATCTGTAGGAGGAGGTCTGTCCTCCTCTCTGCTGCCTGAAACAAGGTGGTGGCGGAGAGGAGGGAGGTTTCTGCAGCAGAGAAATGGCCTGGCGGGCCCGATGTGCCCTAGTGCCTAGACTGTTTATAGAGCCAGGGTGGATGGACTGTTGCCTGGCTGCCTTGCACTGACTTGGGAAAGAACCTGTTTAATCCGCAGTGCCCTTTCACAGGGGTGGCTCTACAAGTAAAAATGTGAACATACTCTATATCTCATGGCTGTTGTTCTTCACTTTTTCCATTTCCTAAAGCTGGTATGAAATCTTTTTTCTTTCTTTTTTTATGTCAGTTCCATCCTCTATTACAGCGTATGCAGTCAAAGGTCTCAGTTTTGACCACCTATGGTCCTCCAAGCTGTCGAGAAGCTCCAGCTCCCAGCATGCCCTGCGGCGGGTATTCAAACTTGCGGTTCCCTATCAGTTTGAGGTCTGCCGCCTGCCTGTGACTGCACTGATCGCGCCGCCGCTCGGTGCATAACAATGGTCTACGTAGCGTTTAGCTGCTCCAGAGCTAATACAAAATTTATGAGTGTCCCCTGTATAAGCTACAACCAATAACTTCCCCGAGTCCTGACTTCCAAATGGGAACATCATGCGGCTGTGATTTTTATGGAGACACAGATTGCCTAGAGAGGCATCTTTTGAAGTCTTGTGGACGCAGTTTAATTACTGTACCGTCAGCACTACAAGTTCTGCAGGCGATATTAATTTTCAAGTCATGCAATTCCATTTCATACACAAAGGCTTTAATGCCTTTTATTTGCTAAGCCTTTGTGGAGTCTCGGGGAGATGCGGGAAAGAAGACCTGCCAAAAGCCACCAATTAAACAGGAGGAAGGCGGAGGCCACGCCCCTTACCTGTCCAACCCCCCTCCCAGATTAAGCCCCACCCTGTCGTTTATAGTGGACCTTATCAAAGTGTTGGGTTGTGAAGCCCCTTCACCTGGAGACACTTGAAAAAGGATGAGAAGCCACAAAGCCCAGGTGTAGAGAAGGGCAGCTTCAGCCCAATTCCTGACTGACGCGTTTTGCCCCACCCACCGCCTCAGTCATAGGGGTCTTTTGGAGCTTTCTCTTCTATTAGTAGTTGGTCATGGGTAGGTTACTTAGGTCGTAGTATATCTAGTAGTAGTTGGTCACATTCAAATAGACTTGTTCTGTAATGTTGAAGATGTTTTCGTAGCTTATGCAAGCCACTTCTTCAGTTCTAATGGGCATCGGGGGGTAGCAAAGACCCCCTTAATTCATTGTCCATGGAGTGTGCCGATGTTGATTGCCCGAGAACAGGATGGGAGGTGTGATAATTGCAGAATCCCCCTGTTCTAGTTCCATAATCCTTTCGTTGGTGTTATACAGTCTGGATAGGTGTTAATCCTTCTAGTCACATGGCTGAAGGTACAAAAACACTGGGGTAGAGATAATAAAATGGCATTATATGTGGAAGAAAGGTGGTGTTGATGGTGCCCGACCTTTCTTAATAGTGGTTCTTCCAGTTTGATATAGATGGTCTATTTCATGCCTCTTGCCATCCGTACTTTCAGCCTTGTTAGAGACCCCTTAATCCAACCGTGGAATGTGTAGATGTTGATTGTCCAAGAATATCGCATTGGTGTAAATAGTAGACATGTGCAGTTTGTTTCATCCCCTTTCGTTTACATACATCCGAATTTCCTAATCTGAAATAACGAAGAAAAAAAAAATCGAATTTGAAAAGTTTTCGAATCAATTTTGAATCGTTTTCGAATTAGGATCGTTTTTTCGAATTTGAATTTTTTGGGAGTTCTAATAGTTTTTGAATAGTTTTCAATTTGTTTTCCAATTTCTAAAGGGAATAAAATAGAATAGAAAATAAAGCAATATAATAGAAAAAAATTGAATAGAAAAGAATATAACAGAAAATGAAAGAATAGAATAGAGTAAAACAGAACAAAATAGAAAATAAAATAAAAGAATAGAATAGAAACAAATAGAATAGAATTCAAAAGAATAGAATAACATAGAATACAACTATCTTCTGAAATTTGATTTTCCAATAGAATAAATTTGAATTTTGAATACATAAGAATAGAAAAGAATAGAATAGAATAAAAAATAGAATAGAAAATAATTTAAAAAAATTGAAAGAATATAGCTATTTCCCAAAATTCAAATAGAATCAATTTGATAAGAATAGATTAGAATAGAAAGTAACAGAATAGTATAGAAAAAAACAAAACAATAGAATAGAAAGAATATAACCATCTTCCGAAATTCGAATAGAAAAGAATAGAATAGAATAAACAAATTGAAAAGAATGGAACAGAAAGTATATTACAATATAACCATTTTCCGAAATTCAAATTTAGAATAAATTCGAATTCGAAAAAAATAAGAATAGAAAAGAATAGAATTAAAAAAAAACAATTGAATAGTATAAAAATAATATAACCATTTCTCAAAATTTAAATGGAATCAATTTGAATTTCAATAGAATAGAAAAGAATAGATTAGACTAGAATAGAATAGTATAGAAAAAAAACAATAGAATAGAAAAAATATAATCATCTTCTGAAAGTCGAATTTCGAATAGAAAAGAATAGAACAGAAAATATATAACAATATAACCGTTTTCCGAAATTCAAATTTCGAATAGAATAAATTGGAATTAAAAAAAAAAAATAGGAATAGAAAAGAATGGAATAAAAAAAAAACCAATAGAATAGTATAGCAATAATATAACCATTTCCCAAAACTCAAATAGAATCAATTCGAATTTCAATAGAATAGAAGAGAATAGCTTAGAATAGAATAGTATAACAGAATTGTATAGAAAAAAACAATAGAATAGAAAAAATATAATCATCTTCTGAAAAGTGGAATTTCGAATAGAAAAGAATAGAACAGAAAGTATATAACAATATGACCGTTTTCCAAAATTCTAATTTTGAATAGAATATAATAGAAAAGAAAAGAATAGAATAGAAAATAAAATAGAATAGAAAAAAACAATAGAACAAAATGGAATAGAATATAACCATCATCCAAAATTCGAATCGATCGAAATTCGGAAAATTCGAAGAAAACGTGGCAAAAAATGCATTATGTGTTGCGTTTAAATTTAACGCACTATGGCGAAATCGCATTTGATGCGTTTTTTTTTTCTTCAACAGGACAGTGTGAAAGCAGCTTTAATAGGCCATAATTGGGTTGCAGCTAGATTTGCGGTGGATCGACGGCTCCGCGCCCATATTGGTTGGATCCCCCTCCTCTCGAACGCCTCGGGCGCGGTCTTTATCGCAGGCCGCTGAGACCGCTCTCGTCTTTACAGGAATTTTCTGGTTGCAGAATGTGTTCGCTGTCATGTTATCAACAATTCCTGCCGCGGCGTCTCCCCGTGTATCTGTGTACGGCTCGGCTCCTACCGGCAGAGTTTCTGCAATCTTGCGCCTCGTACAAACGGAATGCCGGATGGCAATTCATTATACGGCGAGATAGCGGGTGACACATCCTTTGGCTGTCAAGTTAAGATTTCATGTACAACGGAATCGTCTGGATGTAATATTCATCGGCGGCATGCAAAGGTGACCTCCCCGAATAATAACGCGCCCCCCGCCCCCCCCGCCGCCGCACTGACTCCGCATATTCTTTACGTTCTGGAAGATGTTCAGCTAATAACACTTTCTTTATACTTGCGTTTCCCGACGTAATTAAAGAGTACCAGTTAGCGTCTCGCCTACCTGCGAAAATGCACCGCGGCGGGGGGCGGCCTTGCCTTAATGTTCCACCTACTCAGCAGGGGGGGGGGCTGTAAAGTTACCGACTCCGCTATGCAAATCAGGGCCAATTAAGACAAAATCGCCACTTGTGTTGATTAGGGGGCCGCAGAGGTGAGCGCGGTTATGCATTTGGCGTCAACACCCGAGTGCCAGCGTGAGTTGGTGCCATTTGCATGTATTCAACCTGGTCTTTACAACGACCCCCCCCCTCCTCCTGGGTGGAGAAGGGGGTGAAGATGTGCCAGGCTTTGCTGCAGTCTACAGTACACTCGGCGCTGTTCATTTCGGCACGGTATTCGGAATGACCGGTTCTCTTGTAAGGCTTCATGTACAAAGGACGTTTGAAAACCTCTTCTAAACGCTGGAAGCTGACCGCTAGCAACCGACGTTTAAAAATGTCAGAAGCGTTTTTGACAGATAACAGATTTTACAGATCAGTAGACCCTCCGAAATGCCTACAATGCAGGGAAAAAGACCCTCTCTCCCCCCTCCCTCTCTCTCTCTCTCTCTCCCCCCTCCCCCTCTCTCTCTCTCTCTCTCTCTCTCTCTCTCTCTCCCCCCTCTCTCCCCCCCCTCTCCTCTCTCTCCTCCCTCCCCCCTTCCCCCTATCCCCCCTCTCTCTCTCTCTCTCTCTCTCCCCCTCTCTCTCTCCC